>JBBBDQ010000727.1:5970000-6100000 GCA_037127315.1 Ascarosepion bandense
GGTGGTAGACTGGGGTAAGAAGTGGCTTGTAAATTTCAATGCTTCTAAAACGAAACTGCTACCTGCCAACTATCACAGGCAACCTCTCCTACCCCACCATAAGCATGGACCAAGTGAGTCTCCCTGAAAACAATATACTGCGCCTTACCCGATCTTCCGACCTGAGGTGGAATCATTACACTGAGTCAATAGCTAAATCCACTGCTAGGAAGGTTGGGTCACTGTGTCGGACCAGGAAGTTTTTTTCCGCCTGAATCCATCTTGCACATATACAAATCAACCATCCGTCCGTGTATAGAATACTGCTGTCATATATGGTCAGGCGCCCCTGCTGTTCATCTCAGTGTTCTTGACAGGCTCCAAAGGAGAATCTGTAATGTGATAGGTACCGATTTGGCAGCTCGACTCCAGCCACTTTCTCACAGGCAGGATGTGGCTTCCCTCTATCTATTCTACAAATATTTTCGTGGCTTCTGCTCCGACGAACTTAAATCACCGGTGCCCCCACCACAAGAATTTACTCGTGCAACCAGACTGGCAACAAGGTCCCACCCATTTACAGTTAGATCAACTAAATGCAGCCTACAATTCTTCTCCATCAGCTTCTTTCCTTGCACTTCCTGTCTGTGGAACTACTTTCCATATACTTGCTTTCCTGACGGCTACAACCTCCAGGAATTTAAATGCAATGTCAATACCCATCTTTTATCCACTTGACCCCAGTCCTTTCTACATCACCCTGTATATCTTTTCCTTTCTCTCTACCTTCTCAACTGTCTTCACACCTGTGTTCCCAATCCTTCTCTTGCCCTTTCTCTGACACCCTCTGTAACTAGTTCGGCGTTCTCTTCACTCTCCTCTTGCTTAAACTTTTACTCTCTTATGTAGCCCCATACGCATCAGATATATTGTGTCGACTGATATTTCTATTGATCCTTTCAAGTTGTCTTATTAGTTTTTGGGGGTTGAGATGAAAGCCATCAAAGAAAGCACCGTAGTTTTTTTTCTTTTTTTTCAAGTATATTTGAACTTTTCTCAAGTCATCTTGAGGGTAACTTAAAAAACAAACTGGCTATAGAAACTACGAGAAAAGATAATCTCAGAAACCGTCGAAAGTACTTGGGCTAAAAAACTACTGCGACTTTCTTAATGAATAGACATCTGCGTTGTGGTGCATTGGATATCGGCTCGGAACGAGAAATCGGGGAGCCGAGTTCGAATTCCAGCCGAATTCATTGCATTTATTTACGCGCAAGTACCCTTGGAAAAGGTATTAATCCATCTATTCCTTCCAGTTATGGGTTAAATAACAGGACAGATTGGGTTCTATACCTTGATCGGCAACCAGTCTACCGCAGAAAGCAATGGCAACCTACTGCGTAATAATCTTCTGCCCAGTCAGTCATGTCTCTTTCGAGACATGATCACCCAAGCGTGTATCACGTATGGCACTTAACTGACTGACTAAGAATCTGATTTGTCAACTGAAATTGATCAGTATAAAAATAAATAGACGCAATATGTCTATATTATTCAACCAAATATTTTAAAATGAAAATATGCTCTCTCTCACTCTCTCTCTCTCTCTCTCTCTCTCTCTCTATATATATATATATATATATATATATATATATATCCGAAAAGAGGCGGCTTGAAGCGAATTCTTAAAAGGAACCTATTAATACTGTAATATAATAATCTGGCCCCACCCGAAGAAGGAAGCTGATGCAAGCGGGGGTGTTTCCGGTCGGTGAAAAGTAACGGATGTCACTTTGACCCTATTTCCGGCAGATTCGGAAATAACTCAGAGGCAAACAGACAGGTGACTCTGAGAATTACGTAGGCGTCGCGTGGGCGTCGCGTGGGCGTCGCGTGATCAAGGCAAAGCCGGAAGAAACAAGTCCCGGTTTTGGAAGATATATAAAGAGCGCGAAAACACGGATTCGCCAGTCAGAAGAAGTGAGAGCAGAAGTAGCAGCAGAACCACAGAACTCGAAGGAAGGCAGTTCACAGCTGCCCCCAATAGCATGCTGCTATTGCGGGGTACGCATTCTGTCAACCCTTGGAAGCGCTTTCTCACTCTCTGTTCACTAGGCTACACGGTCCATCGTCATCAATAAAAATATAACTCATATTTTTATATATATATGCGTGTTTGTTGTTTGTCGCTATATAACAAACATCATTTGGTGCTTAAGTGACCTGCTGTTTTGAAACAACAAAACAGGTTGATACGAGCTAGTTACCACGGCAACAATTGAAAATTCAACAGACTTGAAATTTCCGGAATTAAAACTACCGGATAGAAGACGAAAATAGTAAACAACCGGACGACAGCGAGGAAGGAAGAAAAAGAAAAAAAGAAGACGAAAATATATAGACAGTCAGCCAAGGTAGGTGTCTCTTTGATTGATAGTGTGTGTGTTCTCTGCTCGTGTTTATAGTAGGTCTCGTTAGAAAAAAAATGGGACAGCATACTTTTGCCGATCTGACCGTAGAAATGAGAAATATGGATTGTTCGGTAGAACGGAGGGGGTGCAGGCAGAGAGTGGTACGCCTAGGGAGAGAGCATTAGGTTGGGGTTGACGGGGGGAAGAAGGTTGAGATATTTGCCTATCTGTAGGTGTGGGGCATCTGAGTTGGTGGTTTATTTTTTTTGTTAATGTTTTACCATATATGTGAAGTGAGTTTAACAATGTTTTCTTTGGTTTGTGCAAGAGAATAGTTAATATTTCGTAGAATAAATATTTAATGAAATAATTTTGTTTTGTGTCTTAATTTTACTTAAAAAGCGGCATGAACTTTCCAGACAACCCAATAGAAGTATTGACGAACAACTATTCTCAATGTGATTATGAAGGTCAGTTGTATGGTTGAAATAGTTGAGTTTTTCTGATCAGTACTCGAGCCGAATTAAAAAAAAAAACAATCGATGTTCTACGTACACAAACTTTCCCCAATTGGAGTATTAGCGTAAAATGACCCTCTCCATTTTCTTCATTTGGCCTTGTATTGCATGAACTAAATCAAAATTGGTAAACATTGACAAATTATAATTATAGCTGAATGCTACCACAATAGGAAAATCAGAGAAACGAAAGGGTTCTTTAATTTTGATCTCGTCAACAGAATTCGTTCGTAAACGTCAATTTGTAATCTTTACACAGATATTGTCAAAATTTAAAAATGTTTGTGTTTTGCGTGACATTTCTACAGCATAGAAATGACTTAAATGTTATCGAGAGTTTTAAAGTGTATTTTTAATTATGCAGTTAACAACAGCCAACAAAATCGCCAATTATAAATATATCTCAACATCGTTGCTTGAAAACAACTGCATTGTTTGGTTATTTCGTTGCGAATACACTGATTATATATATTCTTAAAACATTCGCCCGCGTCTCAGTGTTTCGCGATGTGAGTCAGATATTGAAAAGATATTTTGTTATCGATATGGTGGAATCGGATTATTTGGGGAGATTTGGGAAAATTAAATTAAAATCAAAAACTTATTTTTATTTACGTAAAAGTACTTCACTTTTATGCTTTTGTGCAGGTTCCCATCAATTAAACATCCTCTGTGAATTTTCATTTATGTGACTTGGGAAATATCTTTTGAAGATATATTAATTTCTGAAAACTAGAAATACCTTGGAACAGATAGATATGGGAAGATTTAGTGAAGGATATGAAGAACTCCCGAAGAAGTTGACGATAGGAGTCATTGCTGGCGTGGTCGGCGTAATAATAATCCTGGGAATAATAGCCAGGAAGCGGATTTTTAAGTGTAAAAGAAGCAACAGTGCTTCGGAAAAGGAAATTGAGTTATCCGTTGTGAATAGTACTCCGGGGTCAACGGGTGTTCAACACTCAAATGCCTTTGCGTTAAACAGAGAGATGTCAACAAATAAGATATGCTTGGTTTCGAATCCAGAGGAAGTAGTTCAGGGAATGGAAAGCATTGTACAAACTAAGGAACTACGAGTCACGGGTCCATTTTTTTAGACTAAATTAATATCCTCCACAAGTAAATTGCATGCGGATTAAAGTTGGAATCAGGGTAATTTTCTTCATTTTCTATTGAACATTTCTCGGTCAGACTATGAATGATGTGTACGGCAGATATTGGCCATTTTTCTGTGTTCAAACATAGTATGTTTGAAATTAAATTAAATTAAATGAGGTTACATGTGTAACAATAAACTCGAGCAGAAGCACGCATGGTGTTGGTCAAAGGTCATTTACTCGATGTTAGTTGGAAACTAGGGCGCGGTTACCGCCTATAATCATGTGGTTATGCATCGAGGAGTCTACGCTTATGGACAGAGTCGAGAATGAAAATGAACATTTTTAAGAACTTTGCCCAATTCTGTGAAAATGGATATTAAAAAAAAAAAAAAGGAACAATGAAACATCGAGCTGGTAGAACAATTTTCAAGATGGACACGATGGTTGCCGATGTAGGCTCCCCTATATTTTTTTTTGTTTTTTTTTTTGTTGTTTTTGTTGTTTTGTTTGTTTCGACACATGTTTTATACAATTGTCGGGCTTGTGTGGCATGGGGAGGAGAGTGAGGGTGTTGCGCTTAAAATGTTCTTAGGCGAACATTTTGGAAAATGGGTGGGCGAGGAATGTAATATAATAATCTGGCCCCACCCGAAGAAGGAAGCTGATGCAAGCGGGGGTGTTTCCGATCGGTGAAAAGTAACGGATGTCACTTTGACCCTATTTCCGGCAGATGCGGAAATAACTCAGAGGCAAACAGACAGGTGACTCTGAGAATTACGTAGGCGTCGCGTGGGCGTCGCGTGATCAAGGCAAAGCCGGAAGAAACAAGTCCCGGTTTTGGAAGATATATAAAGAGCGCGAAAACACGGATTCGCCAGTCAGAAGAAGTGAGAGCAGAAGTAGCAGCAGAACCACAGAACTCGAAGGAAGGCAGTTCACAGCTGCCCCCAATAGCATGCTGCTATTGCGGGGTACGCATTCTGTCAACCCTTGGAAGCGCGCTCTCACTCTCTGTTCACTAGGCTACACGGTCCATCGTCATCAATAAAAATATAACTCATATTTTTATATATATATGCGTGTTTGTTGTTTGTCGCTATATAACAATATTAATTATTAAAAATGAAATATTAAAATTGATCCAACGAGAGGACACAATGCAATTATATTTATTGACAGAGCCAATATTTAATACATATAAAAAAAATTATATTTTTTAAAAATGTATAGTCATTTCAGTGAGTGAATTTATGACTCGTTTTATCAGCTAAGACTTTATGGCATTTTTCATTTATTTGTCTCTCTCTCTCTCTCTCTCTCTCTCTCTCTCTCTCTCTCTCTGTACGTGTGTGTGCGTGTGTTTGTGTGTGTGTGTGTGTTTTTGTGTGTGTGCGTGTATGAGAGTGTTTGTGTGTGTGTGCCCGTGTGTGTGTGTAAAAAAATGGAAGTAAAAGTACCGAAAAAGAAAAGAAAAAGGTATATATATATATATATATATATATATATATATATATATATATATATAGTACTTTATGTCTTTAATATATTTTAAGGTATCAATTTTAATTTCCGTCACAAATTGGCACCTTTTCTGTTCCGTCAGCCAAACTGACGAGTAATTTTAGTTTTGTTTTTGTTTTCCTATTCTTTTTGTCTACTCTTACTTTCGTTTTTTTACACACGCACACAAATAAACAAATAAAATTTTGTATAATATCTTGGTTTCCTTGACAAAACGAGTGACAAAACCACTCGTTGAATTGGGCATACGTTTTTGTAAAAATTACAATCTTTAAAGATTTTTAATTGTAAAATTTGAATTTTTATATAGTCATCCGCGGATAGATCTGTTTCGCTGTATCAAAGCTCATCAGTACGGTTAGACTCCGATTGCTTTTTAACCCAGGATTGAAACCCGACCGAATTGGCGTCAGTCGGCTATTCTACCTCTGGGCTATGGGCGCTCGGTAGAAGAGGGCAGACTTTTTAGCGCGTATATTATCATTATACACGCCCAATAGCCAGAGAGCTCTAATTCATTATTGAATGAGCGATGCGTATATATATATATATACGCTGCATCGCATCGGAAGCCATCTGTGATTAGACTATAAACTGTTAAGAAGAGTCACAGTGTGTGACTAAAAAATGAGGTAAGTTTTAGCTGACATATGTCACAAAGTCGATACCCGTTCAGTATCGGCAAGGGCACCGTGGAGATGATTCTGCATGACCTGAAACCCTACTCTATTGCAGCTAAAAGCATCACCGATATGTGTCAAAGCATCAAAGAGATAAAACATATGTATTTCACTATATATATATATATTGTTAAATATAAGAGACAATGAATGTCTATTGTCCATTGAAATTTCTTGGTGTTAGGATTATTTAATGCTGCGGCATCATGTAACGTTAAATGATCCTAACACCAAGAAATTTTAATGGATCCTCATTACCACCCAACTTAAAAAACATATTAATAAACTTATTACTGCAAACAATGCTGAAATAGGTTTCCTATAAACTTACAAAGGATTATAGGTGACTATCAGCCCGGCTACCTTTAAACGTCAAATGCACACAGCCAAACAGGAATTACGACGTTTAGAACGGCTCATGATTAAACATAATTGACATTCATTGTCTCTTATATTTAACAGTATATGTTTAGAAAATTAAAGAATAGAGCCTATATGAGTATATACATGGCTATAAAATCAAGGGGAGAGCGGATATGAATATATATAGGGATATATATATATATATCAGGGATAGAATGTATTTAAATATATATGGGGCTATAAATATTAGTGATAGAGTGTATATAAATAAATAGAAGGCTATATCAGGGACAGTGCGCATATGATTATATATATATATAGGGCTATATATATATATATATGGGATAGAGCGTATATGAATATATAGGGCTGTATGTATACATCAGGGCTAAAGTCTATATAAATATTTATATAGGGTTATAAATATCATATATATATATATATATATATATATATATATAGAGAGAGAGAGAGAGAGAGAGAGAGATAGTGTCTATATTTAAAGAGCAAGCTTTAGTTTCTGCATGTACTATTGAATGTAACATATTTAAAGATGGTAACGCATTCTAATCGATTTTTTTAGTTTCAAATCAATCATTTACATGAGATGAAAATTTATGAAATAACTATTTGTAGTTGAATTGGGAAGAAAAAAAGTATTCTCGTATTTCGGTCGCTCCATCGGCCATCGGCCATCGTCAGAAATGAGGCTTAGAAGGTTGTGAGTTACAGATTGTCTACTTTAGTTTGTTGAAAAAAATGTTATGGATTAATTGGTTGTGATGGAAATTCAGTTTGTTGTAGATGCAACGTAATGTGACGTCACTTGTTCGACTTTGAGTTAAGGTTGTAAACATTTGAACACGTGAGCTTCCATTGCCGAAGTAAATTTTGTTTATGCGTAGGATTTTTTAATGTTCCTAACTTCTATCTTTTGTAATAATTTCTCCTAATTTCAATAACCTAAAATTTTAGCAGTTTCTACGAAAATCTAATATAATCAATGAAACTAATAAAATGTAACCGCAAATTCTACTCTACAGCATTTTTTTTAGAACTTCCTGTCTGTGGACTTCCCTGCCGTATACTGGCTCCCCCGACAGCTACAATCTCCAAGAATTTAAATTTAATGTCGATTGCCATCCGCTACCTCCTTGACTCGGATCTTTTCCCTGTCCACTCTACTCTCACCAGCTCTCTTCACAGTAGGGTTCTCATCCTTCTCTTAGCCATTTTCTGACACCCCCTGTAACTTGTTCCTCTTTGTTATCACTCTTCTCTTATGTAACCCCCTGCACCCAGTGGATTTACTGCCTTACTTGGGGTGAAATGATTATAAACAAATCAATCATATGCACACACTGTCTATATCTCTAAACACGCTATCAGATATTAACCCCTATATATAATCCCTATAAATATAACTAATTATATATATATATATTTGAATTTTTATATTTGAAGATTTTTTAATGAATACTCGTATTTGAATGGATAGTCTATTTCTATATATATATAAATATGTAAATAGTGTAAATAGTTACAATATCTCATGTTAGAAATGCAGACAAATATATATATATATATATATATATATATATATATATATATATATATTATGTTTTAGAACATGTACATAATTCTTTCTATATATGTCCTTCCTCTACAATCGTATGGTTGTTTCGACGTTGGGCATCCAACGTCTCATCAGGAGAAATGGGCAAGAACTGAAATCATCCGCTGCCTATATTTGGTTCATTGTTGTTGTGGGGTTGGTTGGGGTTATTGATATGTTTCGACGTTGGGCATATATATGTGTGTGTGGGTGGGTGTTGTTCTTTTGTTGGTCACGGTAGATTATGGTCTCAATCCGACAAATTGTAACTAAGGCTCGCTCACCATATTTTAAATAGGAACCATAGGTTGGCTCTGAAAAACACAAGTTTGTGTGATCAAGTGTCTACAACAGAAATTAGCTCATCTCCCTAGCAGACAGGAATAGTAAAAAATGATTAGCCAGACACAAACACGAGGGTAAGTCAAAATTATCAGCACTCCTAATAATTCCAAATAGTACGAAAGTGCCTGATAATTTAGTCCTACAGGTATGATTTAATTATTTTTTATTAAATTTTACCAGCATTGTTAAGTTTCTCCGTTTTGTAAGAGTAAGAGTGTAGAAAAATTTTCCAATTTTTGTTGTTGTCCTAAGCGCTTTCGGACACTTCTATAGACAGTTTCAAGTTTGTTTTGCCCCTGGTGTTGTTATTTTCTCTCGTGTTTTGACTGTTCCGTTGTAATTTATTGTTGCGTTGTTTGGAATAGGAGCGTCTGATAAAACATCTATCAGCCCAGGATTTTCCAGAACCATTAAGAAGCATTTTTGCCAGAGACAACATAATTCAATATAAATCACATTATCAGAAACATCTCGCTATTAGAGAGGCTCTGCATGTCAAACATTTCTCTCCTACTATCAAACTCACATTATACAACATTGGAAATGGATTATTAAAAGATTTTAAAATAGAAAGATTCTCATGTGAATTCCAGCCGCACGCAACACATGAAGGCTCGAATTGAAAATTACTATTGAAAACAGCACAAACACAAATAATCGGAGAAAGTTTTTTTCTTTCCTTTCATCGATAAAAAAAATTCAATACCTCTTTTTATCTCTATCTTTTCATTTCTTTCTTTTATCCTTTCACCCAAGCAAGGCGGCACGGCCACTGATGTGCAGGGGGTTACATAAGAGAGTTAGTTTTAGACAGGAAATGAGTGTAAACAAAGACGAACCAGCTACAGGGGGTGAAAGAAAAAGGGCAAGAGAAGTTACGAAGGGAGAGAGAAAGGAAAAGAACCAAGATATCCAGGATGATGTGGAAAGAGCTGGAGTTAAATGGATAAGAGATGGAAATTGACCTTGCATCTAATTTCTTGGAGGTGGTAGCCGTCAGGAAAGCAAGTATATGGAAGGGAGTTCCACAGGTGGGAAGTGCGAGAAAAGAAGCTGAAGAGTAGAATTGTCGCCTGCATTTGGTTGATCTAACTGTAAAAGGGTGGAACCTTGATGTCAGACTAGTTGCCCGAGTAAATTCTTGTGGAGTGGGTACCAGTGACCGAAGTTCTTCGGAGCAGAAACCATTAAAATATTTTTAGAATAGACAGAGGGAAGTCACATCTCGCCGATGAGAAAGTAACTGGAGTTGAGATACCAGGTCAGGACAATCACATTTTTTTATCTTTTTTAAAAATCTTCCATATTGTGCCAATAGAAAATCTGTCAACAGTGGTAAAAGGTAATGCTGATGAACTAACGATCAAAGCATTTTCTAGATATTTTCATCTTACTGAATTGTTTTCTCTTTTAATTAGAATTGCATTGTTTTAGGTCAAAATTGTGGTCAGTTTCGTTACGGAAAAAAATCAATGCGTTTCATGTTTTATGTTTTTTAAATGTTTCATCTGTGTTCATATAAATTTTTGATAATCTTTCTAAGGTTTCTCCAATATAAACTTTCTAGAAATCTTTGAGATTGATAGAGTAAATTACTCCTACATATTTTGACTTGGTGTTTTGCTTTGTATTGATGAAGTCTTTTATTGTTTTAAATGGAGTTGGGACAAAATTTATGTTGAGATTAGTATATATATATATATATATATATATATATATATATATATAAGTACGAATCTAATCTAGAGCCAACGGACCCCTCCGTGTTTATACTCGGTGGGTTTTTCGAAACGGGTTTAACAATAAATTTATTGTTATATATAATAACTTAAACTTTCTTGCCAAATTTCCCAATCGTCAAATGTCCCAATCTTCTAATTATTTACTCTTTCCCTCTGGCTTTTATTATCTCGATTTCTCATCACATCGATTTAAATATTTAATCGGATAAAAACGCAAAAATAATGTTTGAATTAATCAGGAAACAGTAATGTTAAAACGCTGTTTGGAGTCTTATCTTTATTTAATATTCTGTACATACAAAAAATCCGCAAATGCAAAACGGATTTATTCATGCCTATGAGAAAATAACTGAATCGATTTGCTTTAAATTTAAAAGTAATAAAAGGAGAAAACACGGATTTAAATGAGAATTTCTGAAAATATGAGAGTGATTTTTATAATCGCCATTAAAAGCTCTGGAAAATATCCCAGAATTCCTTTAAGAGAAGCCCAAAAGCAATGAGTTATTCAAATGATAAAACTAAAACAGCATTTTGATTTAATGAAAAATGAAAAAAATATCATAGCTCTGAGAAATGTTACTGTCTTTTTGTATTCGCCGAATCTATTTTTTCCGTGTATGATCTGATCATTGCTCTTCACTACGTTCTGTCTTTTTCGATACTTTAAAGTTGCGCTATCATTGAGAGCTTCAGGATGTTGTAATTTAAATTTGTTGTGGATTCCGGGTGAGGAACCGCACAAAATAATCAAGAACAAAAATGGATATTGAGATAGAAAAGTAGGTTATATTGAACGTAATATACAAACTTGAATGCAGGTTAGTAAATCCAGGAATACTATTAGTAAGAAATAAATATATACAAGTCTTGAAGTGAAGTCGTTGGAAATAGTATATCCGTGTATATTATTCTAGCTGAGTAGAGCTCATAGCTAATCTGACTTCTGATGCGGTAATTTCTGGATAACTTCGATATATCTCGGTAACTTACGTATCAGTTTCGGTACTTTCCGATAACTCTAACGGATCTCTACGAATACTGTCAACTGCTGTTCTCTCTATGGCAGGAGTATATGTATACTCAGACGAGTCCATTATCATATACAAAGGGGAGATCCCCCAACAAAATTTCTTATAATTAGGCAGTAATTGTTCTTTTAAACAAGTTTTACAGAAATATATTACGTAATATCAGTCCTCTTGCATGGTAGTGAATGCCGTCACATATGAAAAAGAAATGAAGCAACAGAAGTGTGTTTCTACAGGGATATGCTGAGAATACCATGGATAGAACATGCGAGTAACGACGAATATTTAGATAAAAAATGGAAACTAAGAGGACATTTATATTTAACATCAGAAAAAGAAAGTTGAAATTTTTAGGACACATAATGAGGAAAGAGAGCTTGAAACATTTGACACTCACAGAACAGTTTGAAAGCAAGAGGGATAGAGGAAAGAAACGCATAACATACCTATCGATTCATTTACTCAAGTAAATGGCTGGCTGAACAGGGTTTAAGAGAAAAAAACAAAGAGATAAAATTTATTAATAGCTACAAATGATAGAAAATTTTGGAAAGCCATGCTCATCAACGTTCTGAAGTGACATGGCACGTAGACATTCTTTCCTTATCAAATTTAACCATTTTCTTTTCTAAAACGCGAACAATCTTTCACGTGACTTTTGTTACTATCAGTAATCTGTAACATTTGTCTTTGTTCTGTCATCTATTTTCACAGCGACGTTAACAAAGTGATTAGTTTTTTTCTCTTGCCTTGTTTGTATTACCTTCTCCAGACATTCCTTTCTCGTTATATGTCCCAAAAATGTCGTCTCTTTCTAACTGTAAATATTAATGTCCTTATAGTTCTTATTTTCCGCTTTATGTTTTTGACCTTCTTTTCATCGTCTTGTCTCTTCTCTACACCGTTTTCTGTTTTTTCCTCTTATCCACCATATTTTCTGCATTTTCCAACTTCTCTTTACCTCATTTTCTACCTTTTTCTACCCTCACTCCATTTCCTGCCATTTTTTCTTCTTGACACTAGTGTTTGCTTTCGCCCCATCTCTAACTCGTTTTCTAATTCTAAAGGTCATAGTTTGCTTGCCTACTCCCCTTGGATTTCAAATCTGGGAAATTCCTTTTGCTTTAATCTTTTTGTTATTTCTTAAATTTTTAATGAAACTTTCGTTGCGCCGATACACAACACTTTGCTCTCCTCTTTCATCAAAATGTTCAGAATATTCAGAGATTTATTTAAAATCAATATTTACTACAGATGAAAATAAAGTTTCGATAAAGTTTAACATTTGTACCTGCAAAAACATTATTCATCTGAAGTACAGTTTTTCTCTTGACCTCGATATTTCTGTATATCTCCTTAGCAATTCTTATTATAAAATCCATATTATGATGATTCTTATCGATGCCCCCTTTCAATTCAAATTAATTTAATTCTTAATAATTTTTAATATAGATAAAGTTAAATCAATTTAAAATAAAGTTTAGCCTTTTTTATCATTTTACCTCAAGCGATAATGTCATTGAGACTACAAACTGTTACTGGAAGTGCAAAACTTCCTCGTTGCTCTCATGTTTAAACCATGGTATTCTCAAAATCCATTGGTAAACCACATCTTCTTCATATATAATGAGATTGTCCATGATTCACTGCCTGATAGGCTCTACAAAACAGCATTTTAAAAATAACTTTAAAGAAAAGAAATTGATAACTCTTGACTACACTTAGCAATATATCAAATCAGATTATTACTGAAGGGTCTAACCCTCATCGATGCCACAATATCGTTGCCCTTGTGTCATACGAAATAAGGTTTATAAAAAGAAACCTAACGTAAAGTACTGCTTATTAGTAAGTTAACTTTATTAGATATTACACTAATGTAAGAAGTTCGATATTCACAGGGCGCTCTAATTTAATGACCGTATGTCAGACTATGTTAAATTTACAGTTAGCATACGTATTTTCTGTCCTTTGGAGCCATTGTCGATTAAATGTTGAATGTTTTGAATGCTGCTTTTTAAACTAGACAGATTCTTTCTATTTGGTAGATTGGTGCATTACAATCTTTCCTATTCTATCGCTTGCATTTAGCTTTGCGCTGTACTAAGCTTAGAAGATATCAATGAAGATATGAGGAATCGTGCATGAAATGCTGCCCCATTTATAGCCAAGCGATTAAGTTAAATCTTAAATAAGAGAAGAAGATGCATTCTCCAATAAAATTGTTTCTATCTACGTAGAATACTTGTTTACGTTACGAAAAAGACATTGCTTTTAATTGCTTATATACATGGCTGCGTTTCGCTTCTTCTTTTTTTCCTTTTTGGTATTTAATTTCTTGTGTGTTTGCTTCCTTGTTTCTGTTTCCGTTTTGATTGTTTGAAGAATGCTTTCTAGTTTCTCGGAAGCAATCAGAACGAAACTTAGCGCCTCACCATTTCTTGAAAAGCGATACTGAAACCGACTTTTTTCCCCACTACTTCAAGCTCTGAATCTTTTGGCTATTTCATTCTAAAATTTCCACTTCGTAAACATCAAATACAGTGACCCGAACGTTCTACTGCTGAAACAATGGCATGACTTCAGAAACGCATAAACGATGGTTTCGATTCCCTGTTTAGTTACGAGCTGTTGGTCTCAGAGGTGATGTCACGAGTAGGATTTATTGAACTGATACATCAAAACATTCATTCACCCAAATCATTGTATATATTGGAATAATAATCGTATAATAAAAAATAATTGCTCATCTAAAAAGAATGACACAGATCAGAGATAATCAATCGAAACAATACGTACATTTATTCTTTCATTGATTTGTAGATCACATGATTACGAAAACGATAAAAGAATTAACTCTACTTTTTAAAAAGTTCACCCAATAAAAAAGAGGCAATAAAGTGAGGAGAAAAGAAATATAATTTCTATAATGTAGTAACAACTCTAAGTAGAAACTTATAAAGCTTTATGTGACTCACGATATTTCTGGTACGAAAATGTACAAATGTGGTACAAGGCCCAAATAAGTGAGAGTGAAAGCTGGTCTTCATCTGTCTTATAGTTGAACTTCGCTAGCCACAATGACTAACTCAAACATTCTTCTTCTTCTTCTATGTGCCCTGTCCCTACAGGACGTAGGCTATCATGGTTCTCCACGTCTCCCTATCCCTTGTGGCTCTTAGTATGTTTGCTTCTGTTACTCCTGTCTACCCCGTTCCGTTATCCACTTGATCAGGCCCTGCAAATATGTTATCCGTTGCCTTCCTCTGTCTCTCTTTTCTTCTATTTGGCCAGTCAGTATCAGGTTCTCCAGGCTCTCATTCCTCATTGCGTGTCTCAGGAACTTCAGTTGTCTCTTCCTGATGCTCAGTATTAATTTACTTTTTGTTGCCATTCTTTCCAACACCTCATCGTTGCTTGCATGCTCAGTCCACAATATCCGCAGCATCCTTCTGTAGAACCACATTTCCGCTGCTTCCAGTTTTGTCCTCATTTTCGATGATATTGTCCAGCATTCTTACCATTCTTACTATAGCCACCGTAATACCGCGGAGATTCTATGAAGTCCTAACTAGTCTTCATATGTACAATTTGTCGAGGAGGGAGCGGATAAAATAACAACATTTAACAAATGAAACCCCAATGGATATTTATAATGCATACAAGACTGTGTATAAGAAACTAAACAAATTGATGTTAGTAATAGAAAAACACAGTATTTAATTCATTCTTAGATCCAACTGCATTTGACTCCGTTATACATTAGTGGGTTTTCCTAAATCACTGAGTTTAGTTCAATTACATTGAGGATTGACGTTCATCATTTCTTGAACTAAATATTTTAAGGGTAAATGCATTATTGTAAGATATGGACACATCGAGACATCAAGAGTGAAGCATTCATTTAAAGTTGATTACTAGATTATTAAAACGGCTTTTGTTAAAAGATTCGCTTACGGACAGTTTGTTCTTCTTGAATGTCTAAATCATGGCAATTGCTAGGGTTAGCAATCAGAGAAACAAGTTACCTCCTCTTGTTAATTGTCAGTGCTATATTGCTGTGTATTTAAAACTAGGTACCTCCAGTCATTTTCGATATCTAACTTTTAAACTGAATTTTTAAAAATGAAAAAGTTTTCTTGAAACTTTTATTTTAGTTTTAATTGAAAGCTAACTGATTAAATCTACTATTTCCAGTAAGCAAAATACTCCGGTGTATTTCAAACAGAAATTATATTGATTGGAATATAAAAGTTTGAGATATTTTTTCAATTTTTGGATTTTGTCGTCATTTTTGAGCGATCGACACATTTGTAAACAAAAGTTAATTCTCGGTTTTAACAATCTTGCAAAACTAAAATATACATCTGTGGCACATTATTTTTGAAAAGTTAGCAAATGTTATGTTAAATTAATATGATTTACACAAATATTACTTATTGATAGCGTGAAATTTAGAAAAAAACTATATCTTATTCAGAAATTTGAACTTTTGACCTGTCCGCCGTGTTGACAATTCTCCGATTAAAGATAAGATAAAAGTGTATGGTGTTTATAAGTGACAAAATTGTACAAATTTTTTCGCGTGAGGGCGGAAACGCTGACCTTTTAGTTTGCACATAGAAATTACCATACAAAAAAAATTCAAATATACACAAAAAAATTTAAATTATTCTAAAATATATGAAGACAAAACGATTTTATTGAACTTTTTAATTTTCGATAGGCAATATAATCATCAATTCTTAACTAAACAAAATCTAACCACAACAAATCATTGATGATTTTTAAAATATTTTTGAAATTTTATAAATTGTTATAATATAAAAAAATGAAAATAATTCTTTTAACATTTTATTAGTAATCGAAATTTTTTTTTCTTCAGACTATGATGTCCTTAATTTTTATTATTTATTCAAGCAATTAAAAGCTGATCAAATTAAATAATATCAGAGTTTTTTTTTTATTTTACTCTTCGGAGCTGATTTTCAGACAGAGGGGAAATTTAAAATAAAAAATAGATGATTTATATTCTCCAATGATTCCTGCGCTTAACTAATTTTAACTAATTAAAAATATAACTAATTATAAATTATAACTAATTATAACTAATTATAGACCGCAACAAACTAAAATTTATTAAAATTTTATGTATTTACGTAGAGGCGGGGTAACAGTAATATTTTTACCAAGATATTTTAAAAATTATAGTTTCAATAATAATTTCACTCATTTGTGAGCTGAAAGTTTTATTAAAATCCGACAATTATTTGATTTTTGCAAGAATTTCTAAATGAATGTGTTTGTCACTGGAACAAAAAGTGGGTTATTTAATCATTACGTTTCCATTGTAAACAGTCGTAACGTTTGAGTTACTCGCTAACTTAAATTAAAACAAGATTTTCTGCCAAAAATTTGAACATGTTAGAAGGGATTCAATTTTCTTTAAATAATTAAAAATTACTTTGATCTTTCTTCTTAACAATAATATAAACATTTTGATAGAAAAGTTCGTTTTTATTAAGTTTGGGATCTTTTCTATTCATACTATGCTGTTTTTCTTCTTTTTGTATTTAGTGGAAGTACCTAACTTAAACGGTATTAAGGACTAAAAACTGCCCAGATTGTATACGAAAATTGGACAAATCTTTCACAACGATAATGAGATTGCACTATGAAAGTGTTTTAAAAACAAACTGCAAAGTTTTCTTTACCGATCAGTATTCATTGTGTTCGAATTTTATTTGACTTTGTTGCATTCATTTACGCACAAATGCCCTTAGGAAAGGTATGAATTCATATCTTCTCCCACCAGCTATTGGCTGAATATCAGAACAAATTGGCTTCTATAGCCTTTGTTAGCAACCAGCCTACTGCAGAAAGAAATGGTAATCTACTGCAAGAAAGTTTTCTGTCTAGTGAGCGTGTATTATGTATAGCACTAAACTGATTGACTGATTAGTTTGGTAGCGGTTTTCTTCTTAATTCTGCCCATAGTCTAGAATCTTTTTCAACCAAAACCTTTTAGGAAAATCGCAAAGTGGCAACCTTATGCGAAGGGTGTAGCTTACAAACTTGGATCTGTCAGCATTCCTTCTTCTTCTTCTTCTTCTTCTTCTTCTATGTGCCCTGTCCTTTCAGGACATAGGCGATCATGGTTCTCCACGTCTCCCTATCCCTCCTGTCAACCCCCGTTCCGTCAACCACCTGATCAGACCCTGAAAATATGCTATCCGCTGCCTTCCTTTGACTCTCTTTCTTTCTATCTGGCTAGTCAGTATCAGGTTCTCCAGGTTCTTCTTCTTCATTGCGTGTCCTAGGAACTTCAGTTGTCTCTTCTTGATGTTCTGTATTAATTTCCTTTTTGTTGCCATTCTTTCCAACACCTCATCGTTGCTTGCATGCTCGGTCCACGATATCCGCAGCATCTTTCTCTAGAACCACATTTCCGCTGCTTTCAGTTTTGTACCCATTTTTACTCAAATTAAAATGACTTTGCATGAGACGTGAAGAAAGAGAAGTCGAAATATTCAAAATGACTGGATATTTTGTAGACAGTCTGTGGAATCCCCAGATTTTATTCTAATTCTAGCACTGTCAGAAGCCGATTTCTTTTGAACGCAGCTCACATGCATTCTTCATTTTCAGGTTTTCTGTTTGTTGAAAAAAATCCAGAATGTGAATAGATTTCAACGGATTCCCGGCTAATTTTGAAGAATCGATAACAAAATCCCATAACTAGGCTTTGCTCATCGTTTCAGTGAACCTTCCCGAAAGCCTTCCTAATCATTTGAAGAGTGCTGTTGTTGTTGTTGTTGTTGTTGTTTTTGGATAAATGTTCAACTCTGAAACAAAGCTTTAATATTCGCTGTATATGCGACAATCCCACCAGACATCATCACACTCAATTGCGTCTCTCCGTTGTCTGGATACCCTTACGGGAGAGTATAGATTTAGAAATACTCTGTAAGATCAACGCTGTTTGCGCTCAAAATTACATAAAAACTACACATTCGAATCTCGAAATATTAAAAATAGCTGAATTATTTCGGCCAAACAACTATCCACCTGATCCTCATAATCTTAATTTCTTATCACCCCCCCCTGTTTCATTCATATCGCATAACTTATTTTAAACATTCTAACAATAACCCGAAGAATTTTAAATTGATGAGTAGAATCATATGGTCTCATTTAAAATTGAATTTGAGCAATAGAAATGAGTGTATTGAATGTCAGAAAATTGCGTATTTTGTGTATTTTAATGCATATCTAGTTTAATGCTGATTCTTATTTAAATTGATTTAAGTCTTGTGGCTCTTGAGACTCCTACTAAGGAAACTTTAGTACAAAGGAAGGTTATTTTTTCATAATAAAATGATGTACAAATCAATGAATGAATAAAAGTTAGTTTGAAACGATTATTTCTGCTCGATGTCATCATTTTTAGAGGAATTACCATTATTATAACTTTATTATTCGATTCATCCTGCTCATATTGGTTGTTCGGTAAATTTTCGTTTTAGGTCCCGAAGGCTTTTCCCCCTTCAAATTTATCCAAAATAGCATTATTTCTGTGCAAATGTATATGCTGAACTCAAATCAACAATTAGCTATTGAATAAATTTACCTTTATTGATCTTAACGACCAGAAAAAATCGAACTTCATCTCGCACTTTTTGTCTCCCGTAACTCTCACGAAGTCATGTAATTAACTTTCGGCGTAGGCTACAAATTTCGGCCTATTTACTTTCTTTATTGAAATTTCCACCTATTTATTTCCTGTAATGAAAGTAATACGCGTAGAAAACAAAATCGCGTATTACTTTCATTACAGAAAGTAAATAGGCGGAAATTTCAATAAAGGAAGTAAATAGGCCGAAAATAGGCCGAAATTTTTTACCTACGCCGAAAGTCGTTCAGCAGTTAATTACATGACTGCGTTAGAGTTACGAGAGACAAAATGAGCGAGTTTTTTCTGGACGTTCGAATCAATAAAGGTAAGTTTCTTCAATAACTAATTGTTGATTTGAGTTCAGCATATACATTTGCACAGAAATAATGCTTTCTTGAATAAATTTGAAGGGGAAAAGCCTTCGGGACTTAAAACGAAAATTTACTGGTTGTTCTACTCACAAAATGACGGCCGTTGTACTCTCCGGCTTTCTTCAGGTGATGTCTTTGTACTCGTTAATCTTCCTGTAGTTTTAGTTAATACCCACTGGTCTTAGTTATGTTTGGTCTTTTTTTTCTTTTTCTTTTTTTTTTTTTTTTGACAATTTCTTCCACTGTGATTTTCAGTTCTACCTGTCCAAGGAATTGAATTCTCAACAGCCAGTGAACCAGGTGTGTTTTGACCACCGCTATAACCCACTAGACCATGTGATTCTTGAAAGAAAAAGGAAACTAAAGGTAATCGGCTAGACTATATACCCAAAATATAGATTAAAAAACTTTAAATTTAAATTTAAAATTCTCAGCACCCCGCTCTCTTCTTTGTGCGCATGTGTAGTCGCATCGAGGTAAACATCAAACGTGAACTTTGTCGATGACACGGCGAGGGCTGACCACGCTCTCGATTCGTCGTGCGTCCGAACTGTAACTTTGTCGATCAAAGAAATAAGAATGAAACTTTCCTTGCGCAGCAAACTTTGTCGGTGACAGGGCGACGGTAGACGTACATCAGACCACGGTGATGAAGTCCTAAAGGACGAAATGAGTTACACAAAAACTTTCTTTTCCACTTTCTCATAGTTTTTCCTTAAAATATAAAATAATATAATTATCTCAGACGTACTTGAATAAAGAAATGAACTTGTGCCCCTCACAAGACAATATAAAAACTAAGAGGAGAAGACATTCCCATTGTTTAGATGACATTTTTTAAACTCAAGCATGAAAAGGCTAATAATAATTTAACATTTTTTTTAAAAAAAGACGTTACTTCCATTAATGAAAATTTCAGTCACTGCACGTTTTTTTTTTGTTTTGTTTTTTAGACGATACATTGCCACAATAGATTGTTATTTTATCGAACCACTATATCCGAGTTTGTGTTCAAATTGAATTTGTTGCATTCATTTAGGCGCAGATACTCTTGGGAAAAGGTTTTATTTTGTCTCTTCCTTCCAGCTAAGGGTCAAATAACAGGACATATTGGGTTCTATAGCCTTAGTCGCAACCAGTCTGCCGCAGAAATAATGGCAACCTACTGCTGGGAAATCTTCTACCCAGTCAGTTATGTCTCTTTCGGGACATGATCACCCAAGCGTGTATCACGTATGGCACTTGACTGATTGATATCTCGACAGGTTACAAAGCAAGGCGAGAAAGCCTAGTCTGCGTTGCTATTTAAGTCACAACTTAAGAATTTGTTATAATAAATCCCTAGCTGCAATGGTGGGAAATAGCTAGATTCATACATTTTTCAAAGGGTGATGAACTCAAACAGAATTCGAATTCAGCTTGGTGATTTTTTATTTCGAGCCGCTAAACATTACATTATCTGCCTGAATGTTTTAATGAGTAAATTATAAAAGTAATCATTCTATTGCGTTAGTAACGTTGCCATTTATTCCTATTGACTATCTTAGGTTTTTGAGTTTTATTTTATTTCTGTGTTAAAAATAATTTACAGTCAGTCAAGTGCCATACGTGATACACGCTTAGGCGATCATGTCTCAAAAGAGACATGACTGACTGGATAAAAGATTATCCCGCAGTTGCTTGCCACTACTTTCTGCGGTAGACTGATTGTCATCCAAGGCTGTAGAACCCAATCTGTCCTGTTATTTAACTCATAACTGGAGGATAGAGACGGATTAATACCTTTTCCAAGGGTATTTGTGCGTAAGTGAATGCAAGGAATATCAACTGGAATTCGAACTCAGCTCCCCGGTTTTTCGTTCCGAGCCGATATCAACTTCATCACAAAGCACTTCCTAGTATATCTTATATATTAAAATTATTCCAATAAATTACTATCGTAAAATTATTTATTGTGATTTTTGTTGACAGTCATTAGCAATGCCTTCGATTGTAAATAAATTAGTAGTGCATTTTTATACTAATATTCACCATTGTGCAAGACCAAACAGACCCCCCCTTCAGGTAGAGGGTAATAGAATAAAGTGTACAGTTTATGGGAATATGTGAAGAAGATAACGGTTGACCTAAGACGTGAACAGGTTAATACTGTAGTGATCGGTGAAGTATCCTTTTAGGAATAGGTTCCACAAAATCAGCGATTATTGGGAAGAGAATGAGGGTAGTTTATTAGAATGTGTGCAACATGGCGGGTCTTAGCCATGAAAGTTAGTACTGATGGAACATAAGAATGTAGTTCGTCTGAACACTTTACAATGCAATAGCGAGAGGCTTGCGACGTTTCAACTTTTAGAAAGGGATTGCAGGAGAGAAAATAATTCGTTACTCAAACGCTTTTAGATTTTATCGAGACTAAAAGTGAAGACTGGGCAGTTCCTGTCATATATAGCAGCAGTACACCATTTATATTATACATACAATAACTTCATTCTGCCAATATAGCTTACATTAATTATTGTGTATTTAATTTTCTTGTTCGCTAATTTTCAATGTATAACAGTAAATAATTCATAATTAATTTCTGTTTTTAAATTATTTGCAATTCTCTTTTTTGCAAAACCATGAGTAATGCTCTTACAGCATATTGGTTCTATTCTGTTCGTAATATTTACATTACATCCTGATCGATGACAGTCCACTTTTTCTCTAGTTTCTAGTGTGCAACATTCAGATTGATTCTCTAAATATGGCCAAACAAATTTTATTCAAAAATCCCATAATTCATTGTCAATTGAAACAAGTGGAATACAGAAAATTGTAGGTAAAGCAAGAATGTAGGATTTCGGTGATTAGAAAGAAGGAAATTGAAACGCACTACCGTTTATTACTACCTGATGGAGGCATGAATGTCAATGACTGTGCAACGTGTATTGCTGTGAATGAACCGAGCCGGTTTGTATACTTTCTGTTCATCATGTAGTTCTAGTGTATTTTGCCCGATCCTGTGAATTTGCCTTCAAGGTAGCTCTTCCCTATCTGCACTGATTGTATAGAAACAGGTGTAAAGTTTGGACACATTTTAACCCTAACTTAACTCACATATTTGAGGCCTGGAAAATTATTTTCTTTTTCTTTTTTCTTTTTTTTTTTTTTTTTTGTAATGGCAAAGAACTACACGATCTGGTTTTGCTAAAATTAGAGACGTCTCTTATCTTTTTATGGATAATTCTAAACTTATTTTATGGATAATTCTAAACTTATTTATTCAACTCGCAATTAGCCAAGTGTGGTTAGTACGTCTAAACCCTAGAAAACTTGACCAAAAGTAAACGAATGAGGGAGTCAATAAGAGAGGTATTCCTCAAACAGGAGTGAGAAATCTCTGCATTTAGATTTTGAATGATAATGAAAGCAGTAGAACCTATCAATAAATTATTGCAGCAGCATAAGTAAAAAGAAAAAATTAATTTTGTTATCTTGTCAAAATTTAAAAACATTATGCAATGATCAATAAACCGTGTTCCTTTTTCTAAAGTTTTCAAGTTCTATTATATTATCAGGGAAATAATAGCTGATTTCGATTTGGAAAAGGTTTAATAATGATGAGAGACATTTTTTTTATTTTTCCCAATTATTTGGTGATTTGATGTGACACGATACGCAGTAATAACTGCAAAATCTCTCTTACTTCACAACACAAACAGAATGAGTATATATCGTAAGTAAAATGTTACGACGCAAAAAAGAAGGAAAAAAGCCAAGAAGGAAGAAAATATTGATGCTTAAATTGTCGTTTACGATCGATTTTTTTAACGGGACTCAATTTATTGTGGATGTTTATTGAAACGTTTTTCGTATTTCTCTTGATGCACCAATGGCTTTCAGGTTGCAACGGAAATATTTTTTTTAATCCCATAAAAATTAGAAATGAGGATTACAACGAAAAACATTTAAAAAATTCGATTACGTATAATTCCATTCTGTTTCACTGACTTTGAATAGTAATTGCACTTTAAAAAAACGTCGTTTACATACTTTCTTTCTATTTCTGATGTTTGAAAGGTTTATTAAACTCTGGAAACCCACCTAATGAGCGCGAGCACACACACACACACACACACACACACACACACAATTATTTTCTCTCATTTTCTCTTTATGCCTCCCTTTTTTACTTCACGCGGAAATCTTTCTCTTCTAATTCACTCTCTCTTTCTCTCGCTTTCTCCCTCACACACACACACACACACACACACACATATCGTCTCTCCCATTTCTAATTATTTCCTGTTGAGCACCCTCTCCCACACACGATTTAACTGTTGCACACAATTTTCTCTCTCTCATACAAAGGCTTACACAAGCGCATTCAAGTCTAGTCATCTGGTATCATACAGTTTTGCTGAGATTTTTCCGAATTTGATAAATGGGGCATATAAATTTGCTGGACAAATATCTATATGATGGCGGTATTGAACATTTTGAATGCAGAGAGTATTGCGTCAGTGAGAAGATTATGTTACGTCGACCTGACAAGAGAGAAAGGTTCTCACAGCTTCCAAATATTTTGAAATATTTTAAATCTTATGAACAAGCATAATTGAAATATCAGGCACTAACTAGGAGATAGATAGATAGATAGATAGATAGATAGATAGATCCTGATATTTTTAGAATATTTATTTGTATTGGAAAGCAAAAGAATAAAGAGTTAACGGTAAATATGCAAAATTTGATAGATAGTAAAATAGAATTTTAAACAAAGAAATCGTTCAATTCAATTCAGGGGTTAAATATTGCTATTTGATGCCCTTATATGCTAGATAAAGAATTAAGAAAATAATCTTTATACAGTAAAATTATTTTAAAGAATTTATTAAACGATTTTCATAGCCATAACTCAGCATAAAATCTCAACTTTCCAAAATCTGTCGAAATGGCCTAATATCGGAATCATTAATTACATTTTTTATAGGCCGAAAAACTTATATAAACAAAGATATTTCTTAACATGAATGCACAAATGCATACGAATACATACACATACACTCCCCTGATTATTATTGAGCGACGGACCAACAAAACTCCTTATTACACCAAAGATGAACTGAAGGCAAGTATTATGGTAGCATTTATCAACTTAAGCAAGGAGATCGTCCAGAAGAGATGCAGGAGATTCTGAAGTTGTCTGGAGGCCGTGAGTGAATCCAATGGCGATTTTATTGAATAAATTCACTGTTTAGTATTTCGAGATACTTTTGCTTAATTTTGGTAAATATATGTGCCAAAATTAAATGTCAGTGTTATTTTAATTTTTGTATCATTTAGACGACAGTTCGTCCATCTCACTCTATATATAGAGTGTATATATATATACCTTGTATTGAGCATTGTGTTTGTAGTGTCTATAAATTTTACATCTGTGTGTGTGTGTGTGTGTGTGTGTGTGTGTGTGTGTGTGTGTGTGTGAATTTGTCTCTTTTGAGTTGTTTCGCTGGATAGCGATTATGCTACCCAACGACACAACTCGAAATCAAGGCATAGAGCATTGTCTATTGCTGTCTATGTAGGTGACTGATTTTGGGACTTTTTTCTTGGTTTATTTTTCCTTTTCCCTATTTTTATCCTTTTCTCTTCTATTTTTGATTCATCTTTTTTATTTGTTTATTTACTTTAGTACTTCACTTAACAATTCTTTGATTTCTTATACATACGTACATATTTATTTAAATTTTTTGTTTGAACAATTTTTTTTTTCGTATTTGAATGGATACCGTTTTCCTATAAATAAACAGTACATTTATATATATATTCACCGGCATGAATATTCGAATAATCTTGTTAGAAAAATATCTATTTTCTGGCAGGATATTTTTCTAACAAGATTTCTCGAATATTCAAGCCGGAGGATACTCACCGATATATTGAAAATTTTAACCCTTACATAATGGCATCTATACTTCCATTGGATCTACCATTGGCATTGCTATGAAAATGACATTTATTAAAATAATAAAGAATACCTTGGCACTGACCGAGAGGGAGAGGCATTGGATTGATACTTTTGAAATGTAGGCCTATAGCTTAGACTACCACGGACAGCGAGTCGCATTAATAATTGGGTGCTGGGTGCCTCAGAACAAAGTACGTATTGAGAGTAGAGGGCAATAAAGAAGTACCGTTACTTTGTGCATATTATGCGACGAGGCTGCTTCAATAATGACTTTCTGCTGAACTCACTAGAGATCAAGTGACGTCAGGAATGTCTACCTAGGTCTTGGTTTGAATTATAGTAAGGGATAGGTTGGAATGACGCTGGCTTAGGCTGTAAGGGCAGCATCAGGGCCGTGACCACAGAGACGGAAATTGCACTAACTGAATAAATGATGATGATGATGAAAAAATGACGCCAATATGCATCTTTGGCACTTAGTCGTTTTTCTCCCACTGTGCTATGTAAAGTAATTGCGCATCATGGGCGTCTTCTTTTATATTCTCTAAAAAAACCGTTCACGAAATCAATATACAAATAGTAACTGTCCGGTGGTTCTCAATAGTATTTAGAGAAATCTCAAGCAATAAGCATTTCTATGCCAAAACATTGCCTGTTGGAATCATACATATGATTCAAATCCTAAGCCATATAGGTCAACAAAATAAGCAAGTTTCTCATTGCCAGAAGGCAGAAGCTGAATCGAAAGTACTGTTCTGGTTCTTTACACGCTAATGATAATTGTAATATTAGCTGTTTCCTTAGGTTTCAATATAATCAATAAATGAACGCATATGTGTGTCGTGTAGCTGTAAACGAGCTGTAATCTACGCAAGTTTGTCATCCTTCTTTTGACTTGGCAGTTCTAAAAAAACATTGGAAGATTTTGTTTCTAATTCTGAGAAGATTAACAAACATTACAAGGTTAAAGCGTTGCAGTAACAATGTAGCTTTTTAATCGTGTAGCCTTTTTTCTCCATCTTTACTCGATTTGATTTCTTAAATTATAAAGATTTGGTGACTGACTGCACTTATAACATCGTTTACAAAAACGTCTTTATAGATTTAAACTCAAAGTACTTAGAGCCAAAAAGTTGATAAAACACTGTACATGGCAGGTAATCTTTCTCTGTTTATTCCCCCTTTCAATATATATATATATATATATATATATATATATATATAGTATGGCTGAGCACTCGTAACCAAGGATGTCTGTCTACTCTGGCAGCTAGCTAATCCCATTTGCATAAGCCTGCTCAGGCACACTTGTGTTTTTTCAGCAAACACAGAGCCCACCTGTGGTCCATACAGTAACTGTGATGAGCGGACCTTATAGTTACAGTTTTTGGGAGAGAGTGCGTTATCTACCAAAGAGTCCCGTCTACCTAATTTCACTCACAAGGCTTGAGTTGATCATGGTGATATATAGATTACTACATCCTCAATCTCACATATGACCTCAAGTGGAACTTTTACATAAGATCCATCGCTAAAGGTACAGGTAAAATGTTCAACTCCTTCTACTATTTCAGTAAGTACATTACTTCTCATGCTATCCTCTGCCTTTATAAGATCCAGGTCAAACCGAAAATGGAGTACTGTTGCCATATTTGGGCAGGAGCTACCCAACCCACATTTTCCAGTCTTGATAAAGTTCAAAGGCATTTCTGAATCTTGTTGGAGAAGAATTATTTTTCAACCTGTAACCCCCACCCCCAGGCGAAATGTAGCGAGTCTCTCACAGGTCTATCGATACTTACATTGAAAGTACTTGGACGAACTACATTCCTTGGTTTTACCAGAAGTAACCTTCACGGTTAGGATCCACCATGCCACTTACATCGCCGAGAGGTTCTACTCGAACAGCTTCTACCAGCGAACAACTGCCTCGTGAAACAGACCCTGAAAGAGGATGTTACCCCGATCACTATAATCTTACCCTGTTCAATTCCAGAATTAACCCGTTATCTTCGCCTTCTTTTCATATAAACTACCACGTAACGTAAACCTCTATCTCGAGTGAAAACCAAGCCCAGTACAGGATTAACCTTACTGTAAAAAAAAAAGATATAGTGTAAGATAGATAAATAACGACAGATCCTGTTAAATGTGTAATTATTGTTTTCATAGTATTCTTTCGTTTCTTGGTCCTGGGCATAACGGTAAACTGCATCCGGCAGCAAGGCCTCTGATTGGGAGGTTGTGAGGAGCATGGAACCACCTCTTAATTGCTGTTGTTCCCAGGTTCACCGTGACCTGGAGTGGTAGCACCTGTTAGGGTCCCAGCTATGGGCAAATAGTTAACCCCCAAACAGCGGTCAAAACACTATGAAAGTATGAAAATAGACTTTTTGAAGGAAAGCAAATTATTACCTGTAATACATTTTTAATATAAAAATATAATTTAGATGTTTTTAAATTTCTGAATATAAAACAATATGTTTTAGATGACTGAAGACATCTTCAGTCATCGAAAATAAAAATAAAAATTCATCAAAATCTGACTAAATCAACCGTCTCACTATAACCGAACATTTAAAAAAATACTTTAAAACCTCACCTTTTTTGCATTGAATAACCCACAGAGGTGTTGATATGCCGTTAAACAAAACTAAAAAAAAAACTTTTGAGTTTTTATCTTTATCTTTATTTATTTCTATCTTTTCCTTTTTTGTTATCTTAAATTTTACATCGTATTTTCACCAAAGCGATTAAAAGAGGAAGAGGGGTCGGTTAAAGTTTTTCTTTTTTTTTTTAATGCATATTTTACCAGTTATTCAGTTGCATCAGGATGCAATTTAAATTTCAAACAATGTCTGACTTCCGCTAAGTATCTCTGACTTCCGGTGACATCGTAACGGACGTGAAATGTCATGATAGGCATTCGGTGATATTGTATAATTGGTTTGAATCGACACAAAGTATAGAATTTTGTCTAAAGCCAACACTTATATAATTCTTCCTGCTTTTAAGCTTCGTCGCATGGCACTAAACAACTCCGCTGGTCGAGCTTCAAGCTTATCAACTCGAAATCTATGATTTAATCGTCAATAGTGAATATGCGACAGATATGCAGATGACACGGTGTTGATAGCTGATACAGAAATGAAAATACAGAAACTCTAATAGTAAGTAGTAAATGAGAAGCAAGAAGATGGGAAGCGATCCGAGACCTGCCGGTGAATGAATATGTTACTTTCTTCGGGTAGAGTTCGACTCATTCGAGGCTTCGTCTATGGACAGAGGTTCGGCTGAGAAAGACAAACATGTGAAAACAGCTTCTTTATAGCTATTTATTTCTTGTAAATAGAAATTTCCTATTTGTACTGAAACGGACCAGTACAGCCAGGAAACAATACTATGATAATATAGATGTAAAACTCTTACATATTCATTTTTTCTCCACACATTAGGACATTAATAACAGTAATAAAAGTGTTACCGATTTAGGTAATATACGATATCACGAGTAGGATCTATTTAACAAGTTCATTAACACCGATCGCGCTGTCGAATGTATAAAACTGCTTTTACATGAAAGCTATTTACTAGTTTTATTATACTGTGCTAAAGGTGCTAAATTTCTGAGCGGTAATCATATGTTCCACAAGGCCGAACGAAATAAGGACCGAACTCACTATTCACTCGTAACTGATCTCGCGAGACAAGATCGCTAACCATTACATCACATCGAAGCGTTCTATTTCGGGCAGAGTTTGAATTTGTCGAGACTCCTTCTACGGAGTGGGCTGAGAAGAAGATGCAAGCTTTGTACCCAACCTCGCCTATGCAGAGGCTAGGCAAATTTTTACTATTAGCCTGAGTGCCGTGCTTGGGTCCCCCATGTTAAACCCTACCTTGTGTCACATATCGTCTCAGTGAGAAAGCATGGGTAAATACTAGCGTGAAGAAAGGACTAAACATAAATTGTAAAACGACAGAATTATCAATTTACTTTTACCCACATACAGATTTGTTACTCATTCCACCCTATTTATACCTACTCTAAGCGGTGAAAGTTAATTAGCTTTACCACATTCTCTTATTATCTCCACTTTTGTTTGGATATTATTCTACAGCTTTCTAAGTTCGTACATTTAATATGAATAAAATATTATGGTCAAGTGGAAAAACTGGCGATTAAATACAGAATTTCACATATCTGGGAAGTTTTATTTTTCAATAGAAGGAACATATGACACCAAAATACACAGCGGCATTAGAATAGTAAATGTTGCTTTCCAAATATATAAGTAAAGTATAAAAAATAAAAAGTATTAAATAAGAGTAAAGGACTGCTATGTAATAAGAATTGTCCTGAGTTTAGGTAAAAATGACACAGGTAAAAATGACACAGGTAACAATGACACAAGTAAAAAAAGAAGAAAAAATGATTTTATTGAAATAAAAATTTTGCAAAAATGTTGGTTTTAAATTCAATGTATTTAAAATCATATATAACCTTTTATTTATTTATTTAATATTTATATTAACAAAAATGTAGAATTATTTTACAGCCATTTGTTAATATTATCATGTACGTTTAAAAAATTATGAAAAACATTATAATAAAATCAAATATTATTTTACAGCCATTTGTTAATACACTCCTGATCAAAAATTTAAGACCACTTAAAAATCTTTAAAATGATTTTTTTTTTTACAGATAGATTTTAAGCTCCTACCACTTAAGGTTACCAATACTACAATCTAAAAGGTTATGGAAACAAAAAGCTATATTCCAAACATTTTATTTAGAAATTTACATTTTTATAAAATTAGGCGATTTACGCATGATCAAAATTATAAGACCAGGGGTATAAATTGTTAGATCTATGGTAATTCCAATGTTTTTAGTTCAGTTAGAGAGTAGCAATCACTGTGTAAAGGTGTTACCATACGTAAAGCAAGCATACCAAAGTTGAGCGTTCTCGAATTCTAGAATTCCATAAGCAAGGTTTGTCACAGCGGGAGATCGCAGCTAAGGTAAATCGCAGTAAAACTGTGATTTGCAACTTTCTAAAGAACAGTGAGAATTATGGAAAAGCAAAATCCTCTGGTAGGCCCCAAAAATGTGTCCTGCATTGAGTAAGAGAATAAGACGGGTTGTTATGAAAGACGGGGGACTTTCTTCTAGTCAAATTAAGGCAGTCACAGATGCTGATTGCAGTCCCGTAACCATCAGACGACACTTACGACAAAAAGGTATGGTAAATAATAAGCGTAAACAAATTCTTCAGCTGCTTCCACGTCACAAGGTGGACCGCTTAAAGTTTGGTTGTGAATACCAAACATGGGACGTTGAGAAGTGGAAGAAAGTCCTGTTTTCTGATGAGAAAAAATTCAATCTAGATGGTCCTGATGGCTTCCAACGATATTGGCATAACGAAAACATGCCTCCTGAAATTTTCTCCACACGTCATAGTGGTGGAGGGTCCCTAATGGTATGGGGTGCCTTTTCTTACAGAGGGACGATGGAGCTCCAGGTGGTGCAGGGTTGTCAAACAGTGGCTGGTTATGTTAGCATGCTACAAAAAGCATCATTGATGATGGAGGGCCATCGTTTGTGTGTGGATGGATGGATGGTTATTTCAACAGAATAATGCTGCAATCCACGCTGCAAGACGGACCTTGACCTTTCTAAAAGAAAATGGGTCCATCTCTTGGGACATCCTGCATGCTCACCAGACTTGAACCCAATTGAAAATGTTTGAGGATGGATGACAAGAGATGTTTATCGAAATGGCAAACGATATTCAGCAAAAAATGAACTTCGTGAAGCCATCTTCAGAAGCTGGAGCAACATCCCCTGCACCTTAATGGAAACGCTTATTTCTAGCATACCCGACAGAATTTTTGAAGTGTATCAAAAGCAGTGGAGGTAGAACTCATTATTAAATTTGGTTGTTGAATGTTTTCATACACTTTTCATACACTTTTTGTTCAATTTCGTAGAATTTTTGTCTCTGGTCTTATAATTTTGATCATGTGTAAATCGCCTAATTTTATAAAAATGTAAATTTCTAAATAAAATTTTTGGAATATAGCTTTTTGTTTCCATAACCTTTTAGATTGTAGTATTGGTAACTTTAAGTGGGAGGAGTTTAAAATCTATCCGTAAAAAAATATTTATTTTTAAAGATTTTTAAGTGGTCTTAAAATTTTGATCAGGAGTGTATAATCTTGTACGTTTAAAAACTTATGAAACACAGTTATAATAAAATCAAATATTATTTTACAGCCATTTGTTAATATAAACTTGTACGTTTAAAAACTTACGAAACACAGTTATAATAAAATCAAATATTTTTAGACATGAGCACACCGTTTCGTATCAACATTTAACAACAAAATTTAAGAACTGGATTCTTATGTTATGAGCAATTCATTTTTATCAGTGTCATTTTACCGTTCACACAATCCTCTTATGTGGCTGGAAATGTTGGGTAGATAGCGAGCTGAATTGAGGTAACAACAAAGTTTAAATTTTTTCAAACAGATACTAAAAATATTATGGAAAGAGCATGTGAGCAACGATGAAGATTTGGAAGCAAAAAGGGCAATTATACTTAGAAACAGAAATAATTGAAATTTTTAGAGTATATAATGAGGAAAGAAAGGCTAGAAAATTTGGCACTCACATAACAAGAGAGACAGAAGGACGCGGAGAGTAACCTTTTAACGAACTTGTGTAAATGGATGGCAGAACAGATAGTGTTTGAGATAATATAAAAATAGATATTACTAAGAGCTACAAAAATAGGAATTTGTGTAGAGTTATTATTGCACACATTCTAGAGGCAGACAGCATGAAGAAGAAGAAGAAGAAGAAGAAGAAAAAAAATAATGACTATATAAATCTCAGTGGAGAGTTTTTGACTGATTCGTTTTTACGGCTTATCAACCCTTTCTGGATCATTTAAAGCCGAAATATTTTAAAGATCTTTAGAACATTGCATACAATACTCGGCGACCCTAAGCGCTTACCCATCTAAGTATTGACCGGGCTCGACGCTGTTAATTGCAGTGATCAAACGGAAACCAATGTTTTCAGTGTGATTAAATCGAAGAGAAAAATAAGCAAGTGTTTAAAAAATATTTAAAAATGTGAAGGCACTTATCTTTGACAGAGATTATGTAAAAGTTGGCAACTTCCATTTCAGATGCAATAGCCGTAATCATATATCGATTGGTTACAACAGTTTCTCCTGTTTATGCCAAAACAGAAAAAAATATATATACGGGCATGGTGAAAAAGTGTTCACTTATCGATTGTTTAGTGCGGCCCCATCGGAATAAAATCGGGAGTTCGGGGAACTATCATTAGGCAAACTCACATTCAATCAGTTTTTAAAGTTTTTTGTCTGCATCTGTATTTGGCTCATCTATAATTTTTGCAGAAAATACTTTTTTTTTCAACAAAACTCGAAATAGCGATGCTGTGTCGTTTAACAGTATAACGAATCGAAAGCAAAATGGTGGCACCCATGTGAAAACAGCTTCTTTATATCTATGTATTTCTTGTAAATAGAACTTTCCTATTTGTACTGAAACGGACCAGTACAGCCAGGAAACAATACTATGATAATATAGATGTAAAACTCTTACATATTCATTTTTTCTCCACACATTAGGACATTAATAACAGTAATAAAAGTGTTACCGATTTAGGTAATATACGATATCACGAGTAGGATCTATTTAACAAGTTCATTAACACCGATCGCGCTGTCGAATGTATAAAACTGCTTTTACATGAAAGCTATTTACTAGTTTTATTATACTGTGCTAAAGGTGCTAAATTTCTGAGCGGTGATTATATGTTTCACAAGGCCGAACGAAATAAGGACCGAACTCACTATTCACTCGTAACTGATCTCGCGAAACAAGATCGCTAACCATTAAATCACATCGAAGCGTTCTGTTGATGTTCTAAGCATAGGTTAGATGTGGCACAAAGTCGAAAGTATGGAACACCTAATGAGACTACAAAGTTGTAATTAATCTAGCAAGACAATCTTGCTAACAACTACGGCAAAGAGCCCAAATAGTGAATTTCTAGTCTAGATGTGACACACAGCCGAAAGTGTGGTTCGAACGCACTATTCTCGCTAACCAATACACCATGTTCAAGTGTCTTCATGATTTCATAAGCGTAGCTTAAATGTGGTACAAGACCTAAAGTATGAGACACCCAGATGAGCTGATTTTGTAAGCGCTTCTTAAATGGAGAACAAGGCCGAAATTATGGAGGCATCGAGTGAGGATTGAACTCACTACTCAGTTGTAACAGGTTCTAGTGAGACAAGCTTGCTGACCATAACCTCACGTCGAGGTGCCCTGGGACATCTAGAAGAGAATCACACTCACTAGTCATTCCTAACTGATCGAAAGAGAGAAATCGTTCAATAATTATCCCACGTCGAAATGCTCAGTTGTGTCGTTTAACAGTATAACGAATCAAAAGCAAAACGGTGGCTAAGATATGAAAACAGATTTTTTATAGTTATTTATTTCTTGTAAATAGAAATTTTCTACTTGTACTAAAACGGGCCAGTACAGCCATGAAACAATACTATAATAATATAGCTGTAAAAATCCTAATTATTCATTCTTTACTCCACACATTAGGATGTTAATAACAGTAATAAAAATGTCACCGATTTAGGTAATATACGGTATCACGAGTAGAATCTATTTAACAAGTTGGCTAAAACCTCGCTTGAACGATTGCATATGTCGTGATAGTAAAGTTCAAAAACTATATAGAAATTAATTGGAAATTATTTTACTAAAAACGCGTTGAAAAGTTTTGCGATAAAAACTCATTAGAATTATTGATTAAACAAACTGTCAAAAGTTACATTTTCTCTAATGCATATATATATATATATATATATATATATATATATATATATATATAGCATAATGATAATCCCCGTATACTGTCTTGCTATATATAAGAAAAACTACTAAAATGTTGTAAGTTAAAAATGTATTTTTTTGACAGTATTTATTTATTTATTTTACCTGTGACAGCCAAAATATAATATATTTTCTCTTCTGTTCAATATGTCTAAATAGTGGATATATTGGTGAATCTGGAAACAGTTTTAGATTCCGTTTTAATAATCATAAACTAAGCATACGCCAAAACAACCCTTATTCTCCCATAGCTGAACACTTCAATCAATCAGGACACACATTAAAAAACAGCAAATGTTTACTGATAGATTCCGATTTTAGTTCCACATACTCACGCAGAAAGAAAGAAAAATACTGGATTTTAAAATTAAATACATATAGGCTAGGATTAAATAGGGACTTAGGTATTTTGAATCTTTATAAATATTTCAATAGTTAAACATTTTTTAGATACACTTAAAACATTTTTCTTTAAAACAACATTTAAAAATATTATTACAGTTAGATTTACGTTTAAAAATATTCAAACTCTATTGCTTTCTACATCACGTGACGAACGCTCTCGCGACGGACGCTTCTAGTTTAAATTTTAAAATCATTTATTTCTGATGAAAGGCCGAGGCCGGTCTGAAATATCAAATCTATATATATAATAATAGAAATAAATAAATACAGTCAAAAAATACATTTTTAGCTTACAACTTTTCCTATATATATATATATATATATATATATATATATATATATATATATATATATATATATATTGGCAGCATTTTTTCATTAATGCAGGTTTCATTGAATAGTATAGACAAGTTTTGTCTATTAATTTTGTGTAGGATCCGTTCATACCGTCTGATATACTTGATGGTGATGTCGTTGAAAGACAACAAAAAATCACAGTATTTGTTGAATTTTTTATCGGGTCTAAGCTTTCGGCTCACATAAGCCATTATCAAAGAGTAAATATTAACACACAGTAAACATAGAACATTTAAGCTATTAACAATAAAGATAACTGAATTGAAAATATAAGTCCATCCCTACCGTGGCGGATGGCCGAAGACAGTGACAAAAATAGTGGTGTTATGGTCCCTGGTCTGATTACAGACATTTGAGTACGTTGTTGGAAATATCGAAATTGATTGTATTCAAACCAGGTTTAAATTGTTTAATGTAGAGTGCTTCGAGGATTTTTAGTTTCTGCTTATTATTTTCTTGTTTGAGTATGTACGTGTTATCAACAAGCGTTTTTCTCAGAAGTGTGCGTTGATAACCGTGTTGTTCTAAATGACGGAATATATTTGAATTTTTATTTAAGTGCAACGTCAGACGCCGTGAGAGCGAATTTGTGGTGTGGCCGATGTAGATATTATTGAGGTTGTTAGAGATACATTCTCTAAATGGATGGACTTATATTTTCAATTCAATTATCTTTATTGTTAATAGCTTAAATGTTCTATGTTTACTGTGTGTTAATATTTACTCTTTGATAATGGCTTATGTGAGCCGAAAGCTTAGACCCGATAAAAAATTCAACAAATACTGTGATTTTTTGTTGTCTTTCAACGACATCACCATCAAGTATATCAGACGGTATGAACGGATCCTACACAAAATTAATAGACAAAACTTGTCTATACTATTCAATGAAACCTGCATTAATATATATATATATATATATATATATATATATATACAATAATATGAAATATAATGGACAACACGTAAGAAACAAGCCCACAACATTATATTACAGAATTTTAGTGAAAAATTATAAAAGGACAATTGCAGTGAATTTAATTCCACAACCTTATTGTACTGGTATGACCTTTGACGACATGAAATTAGTGGGGAGTGATCTGAACACTGTGATGGTGATATATTATCTTTGTTTTAATTTTGATATAAGACTGAAAATCTTACAAAATCTGGTAGTACGTTTGAGGCATTACAGGAATTAAGAACCTTCTTTCAGATTAATTTGTGTACTCGTATCGTCACAAGCGTGGAAAGAATAATAGCTGGCCGACGTTGACATCCACTCTCACTCCCCCCTATCTCTCACACACACATACACACACACTCTATCTCTCTCTCCCTTTCTCTTTCCTCAAGGTTACTACAAGAAACGATGCCTGCAACGTCTCCAAAATATAGCTGACATCTTGGCGCCCTCTCTCCCCCTTTCTGTATCCAATTGCTTCCTCCAAGAATCGATACCTGCAACTTCTTCTCTAAAATACAGCTGTCTTGATGACAACCATTTACTCTCTCTCTCTCTCGCTCTCTCTCTCTCTCTCTCTCTCTCTCTATCTATCTATCTATCTATCTATCTCACATTTATGCTTCCGCCAAGAAACAATGTCTGCAACGTTTTTTCCAAAATAAACCTAACTTGCTGACAACCATTCTCTACTTGCTTCTTCCAAGAAGCAATACTTGCGTCTTCTTTAAACTAAAGCTAACTTGCTGATATCCACTATCTTCTCTCACTCTTTTCTTGCTTCCCCCAAGAAACGATAATAAATAAATAAAACTGACTTTCTGATCCCCCACTCTCCTTTCTCCTTCTCTCCTCTTCCTTCCTCCAAGAAACGATGCCTGCAACATCATCTTCAAAATAAAGCCTACTCGCAGGCATCCCCCTCTCTCTATCCCCAATTGCTTCCCCCAAGAAACGATGCCTACAACGTCTTCTCCAAAATCAAGCCGACTTGCTGACATTCCCTTTCCTCACTCCCTCTATTCTCTCACTTTATTCAAGAAACAATGCCTGCAACGTCTTCTCCAAAATAAAGCGAAACAAAAAGAAGCCTAATAAAAATGGTTTCTAGTTTATTTAGATTGTTGATGCAGTGCCAGTGCTCATACCAACGAATAACTGACAGACTATCAGAATTCAGAAGCCTCACAGAACGTCAAAATTAGTTTTAGACACACATTTTAATTATCAGGCGATGATAAGTGCCAACATTATCATCAATATTTTCACTAGAATCCTATCATGTATTGCCTGGAGCCACGCGTTGCCATTCAGAAGTCTCTTCATCGAATAAGATTTAATTTGATACTTGATCAGCTTTCATTTATCCAATAACGAAATCAGAAATATTAACCATTATTATCTGAAAAACATTCAACAGAAAATGCAGACAGCTTTGCATTGAAATGATCAACTATGACACCACATACTGGTCGGTATCAATAAAACTAGAGTTCATTCAGTAGAACGCAATGTATTACTCGGATGTTTTTCAACACGATTAAATCGGCAATGAGTGGATCCTAAAATTCAAGTACGTATTCTTCTATGGCAAAATCTTGTTTAAATTTGACTGGCAGTAGTTTCTCTTACTGGAGATTGTCTACTAATATTAGGTTGATGAAAATGTTTCCAATGTTCGTTTTTTGAAAAATCTTTTGTTCATATAATTGTATAGTATCATTATGCAGTCATTAATATATTGGGGTGCGTCAAAAATATTTTCGTTTTTTAATCAACACTGTGTTTTTAAGATTATGAGTCGTATATAGTATTTTTTGAGACATAGACCGCTTCTAAAATTTTCCGGATGTTGGCGATCGAGTTCGTCTGCCATAGAAATAAACTTCTACACAAATGATAAATCTACACATCCATAAAACCTGGATAATCTCTATCTACAGCAGATCTACAACCCTCCCCACCAACAACACAAGAGTTTATACAAGGTATTATCTGCTGTCATCAGTTTCCTCAAAAAATGTATTTCAATACGGAAAACAACACTTCAACTCAATCATATAACTTGAATCTATAAGTCTGGTAAAATAAACACCAATATAACCCCTAATTATTTTGTATATGCATAATAGCATTATTCGGCGAACTTAACATGAAAGAATATTGATATAACTCAAAAGAAAATAAGCCATCTATTTTACATGGATGACTTAAAGTTGAATGACAGTGAACTGGGTCTCCTAAAAACAGTAAAATGTTTTAGTGATGATACTGGAATGGAATTCAGTTTGATTAATTGTGCCAAAGCCACAATTTTATAAGGATTACTACCATAAACACCCTTTATTAGCTTCGGCCATAGGGTAACATTCAAATATTTAGAGCAAGATGAGGCTTATAAAGCTTGGTTTAAATAGTGTGAAGAAATTCACCATAAAAAATGAAATAAATAGTGCGATAAGAGTACTACAGAACTGAATTGAATTACCAGAAGTGAATTATGGCCATTAATAGCTTTGCCATACCAGTGGCTCAATGTAGTTTCAGAATTTTGAACTGAACGCTAAATGACATCAGACAAATAGAATATAAGACAAAAAATCATCTTTTTAAGCATAGCGTGAAATCATGATTTATGCAGATTATTTACCATCTATATATATCCAATAAAGAAGATGGAAGCGGTCTTATTTAGCTAGAATTGTAATAAAAGACAGAAATTATTGACTTATTAACATACATGGAACCAACAAAGGACTGGTTGATACAACTAGTCAAATAACACGAAAAAGAAAAATATTAATTCATGAAAGAAGGTTGTAAATACAAACGAGATTTACATTTAGTAGATTCTGTAGAAAACCAAAACAGAAACCAAGAACCAACTAAAGCAGCAAAAAACATGAAAAAGAAAGCCAAGGATAAAATTTCTGAACAGATGAAACAACGCTGGCAAGACAATCCTCTGCATGCCAAATAATCAGAACGCTCAGCTAAAGCCGATGTTGATTTCAACTGGAATTCGAACTCGGCTCCCAGATTGCTCGTTCCAAACCAATATCCACTGCACCCCAACACACACCCATGAAAAATATCATGAAACCATATAATCTCAACATGTCTCTACTTGCGCCAAATGAATATAAAAATCACCACGATAAAGTGGTGCAGTATTTACACTGGACAATGTGAAAACCTTTTAGAAAAGATCTTAACAAACACTGGTATGAATATCATCCAGCACAGTCTACAAAAATAGAAGATATCTCAATTATATGAGATTACAATATCTTTGCAGACAAGATACAGTTAGGTCGGTCATAATAATCAAAAACCCGAAAATAAAAAAAAACAAACTTGCCTACTAATTGATAGGACTTGCCAAGTAAAATCTTCTTCTTTTATGTGCCATGTCCTTTCAGGACGTAGGTGATCATGGCTTTCCACATCTCCCTGTCCCTGGTGGCTCCTGTTGCACCATGCAACCCTCGTTCCGTCATTCACCTGATCAGGTCCTTCAAATATGTTATCCGCTGCTTTCCTCTGTCACTTTTCCCCTCTATTTGACCTCTTAGTAACAGGTTCTCCATTCCTTCCTTCCTCATTGCATGTCCCAGGAACTTTAGTTGTCTCTTCCTGATGCTCAGTATTAATTTCCTTTTCGTCTCCATCCTTTCCAAAACCTCGTCATTGCTCACATGCTCGATCCATGATATCCGCAGCATCCTTCTGTAGAACCACATTTCAGGTGCTTCAAGTTTTTCCTTCATCTTCGAAGATATTTTGCAACATTCACTGCCATATTGAAGAACTGACATCACATAGCAATCCAGTACTTTTCTCTTTGTTTCTAGTGACATTGTCCTGTTTCCTAATACTTTACTCAACTTCTGGAATACTTCTTTCGCCATGCCAGTTCACCTTCGAATCTCAGTATCGCACTTTCAAGTTATTTAAATTTCTGTACCTGCTTGATTTTAGAGTCCCTCACATGTACTTGGCATTTTGAGCTGCCCTTTTTGCTGGTGATCATGCATTCGGTTTTCTTGCAGTTTATTTGTAGTCTTTTTTTGTCACTCTCTTCAGCTACCTTCTGTAGGAGGTCTTGTAGTTTTCTTTCTGTGTCTGTATCATATGCGCACCTTATATTGTTTCAATTGTGGCCTCCGATGACGAATCCTGGCATAACTTCTAGGATTCTCAGAATAATCTCGCTGCATAAGTTGAATAGATCCGGTGAAAAGACGCTTCCTTGTCTTACGCCCCTTTCAATTTTAGTATAATTGCTGAATTCGTTACCTGTCCGTATACAGGCAGTTTGCTGCCAGTAGAGATTCTTGATTACTTTTAGGTCTTTCCCAAATATGACAAGGCTGCCAAGCATCTCCATCAGTTCTTTGTGTCGTATTTTGTCAAACACCTTTGTATAATCAATCAAACATAGGTACAAGTCCTTCTTCATTTGTATTGCCCTTTCAGAAAGCAATATAATTATAAATATGGTATCGGTTGCTCTCTCTTGTCGTGGAAAATATATTTTATATATTCTTCCCATTGTTGCAGTATTTCCTCTTTCTTCAATATGATTGTTTCATCCTTGGATTTTATACAGCCTGTAGAAGAACAGGTTCTTTTCCTGACAGTTCTTTTATTTCTTTATGCATGTCTGCTTTATTATACCTGCTCAATCTCTCTACTTCTGCACATTTGTCATTGAGCCATTTCTCTTTAGCCTGACTATATTTTCTCCTTGTTTCCTTGTGTAGTTCCCTGTACTCCATTCCATGTTTTGATATCATTTTCTGCCTCCTTCGCATCATGTTGAGAATCTTTTCAGTCATCCACTCGTTTTTTTCTTCTGCGCCTGATTTCCTTTGGGGCAATGTTGTTTGCTGATGTCACTATCGCTTCCTTGAGTGAGTCCCATTTCGATTTTCCTTTTCTAACTTTTTCTTTATATTGGATTTTCACACTGTTAGTGTATTCTTTCTGTAGGTTGAGGTCATTCACGAGCGTGTTGTATTTTAGTTTTGGTGCTGCACTAGGCTTCTTCAATCTCCGGGGTTTCACCTTTAGTTTGCAGATTACTGGGAAGTGGTCGCTTCCACAGTCAGCGCCTGGATAGGCTTTGCTTTGAACAACTGCGTTTCTGAATCTCCTATTTATGGTAATGTAGTCTATGTGGTTTTTCGTGTCGCCTCCTGGGCTTCTCTATGTCCATAGACGTCGTGGGTGTTCTTGAAACCAGGTGCACCATTGAACCCATTTTCTCCTTGTTCGGTGCGGATTCCTAATCCAAAGTTGCCAGTTGTCATACCTTTCCTCTCTCCTTGCCTACTTTCAACCAAGAAATATGAAAAACTATTGAAATATAAAAACTTGGAAATCGAAATAGAAAAAGCTGTGGAAATTGAAAACAAGTCATAGAAAGTACGCTTGAAAATATAAATAATAATTATATATATTATTTTTTAAGGGGATCTTTTGATTATTTTTTGTTTATTACCCCCTTTTTCTGTTTTGTTAAGCGATATTATTAATATTATTTATTTTATAGTTTGTTATTTTCACCATGGTCCTTCTGCTTAAGTGTGTATTACCCTTTTTGTTTTAATAAAAACGTATATAGAGAGAGACCCGTAGACCCTCTGAGAAGTATGGGGGATGACAGTTCTCAGCACGCAATGCATTGTTTTTCTTGTTCTAGACTAGTTACTAACCACCGATAAAGATCCCAGTTTGTCCTACTGTTTAACCCATAGAAACAGAGAAGAGCTGTATTCATATGTTTCTAAAGGGTATTTGTAGGTAAATGAATCTAATGAACTCGACTTGAATTCGAGCTTAGCTCTCTGATATCTCATTCCGAGTCGCTATCCACTAGACTACTAGCGATTCCAAAAACGTTTTTAACAACACATAGAATTTACATTGCAATTTGCCTTTACTATAAGCATTTATTACAATTATTTAAACAATTTTTCCTTCATTGATTACTTATAGTGGATAGCACAGCAAATGCTAAATTCATGCATAGAAATTTATTGATAATTATATTTATAATAGAAATTCAGTACAGATTATTCTAGAAATATATTACTATTATTTCATAATGAAGTACAGCAAATTGTCACTCACTTTAATAATTAAATATATAGTGAAACAGTATACTTTCAAAACATGTATAGAAGTTAGTTGGTAATAATTATTTTATTATAGAAAACAATTTTGTAAGATTTATATTACAGCTATTTCCTATAAAATTTCCATAACAATTATCTATTAACAAAATTTTACTTAAAACTAATAACTGCATATTCACAGACTGCAAATTTTAGACGATGGTAAAAAAGGCAACAATAATCATTTTAGCGATGGTTGTATTTGAAACCATCATGCGGATAAAAGATTTCGCTTTTCCTTATCGACGACTACTAACTTTAAAACGACTCCATTACACTCAATCTTTGTAATAGTTATTTCCTAAACTAACAAAATAATTATTAGGTGAAAACTGAAAATGAAACACCTATAATTGTGTTAAACGGTTTGGACATTCAAACTGTGCATTGTGCATTAGAAAGCAGTGAAAGAGGTTTTTTAGATGCCAGGAAATCGTTTCTGACAGTTGGATAGTTATCAATAAGGCAAGCATATTTCCAATAGTTTCAACGCATTTTTAACCTTTAAACGGGGGAAAAGCGTGCAACTTACACGGGTAAAAAAAACAAGAATTTTTTTTTATATACTTATTTTTGCTTTAATTATATCAGTCAATGACATACATGAAACACGCTTCGGCGATCATGTCTCTTTCGAGACATGACTGACTAGGCAGAACATTATTCCGCTGTAGGTTGCCATCGCTTTCTGCGGTAGACTTGTTGCCAACGAAGGCTATAGAACCCAATCTGTCCTATTATTTAAACCATAACTGGAGAGAAGAGACGGATTGATACCTTTCCCAAGGGTATTTTTGCGTAAGTGAATGCAAGGAATGTTGGAGTCTTTGGGTACCTTTGTATACTAGTGAGCCAGCCATGAGCTGACTCATTTTATAGTTCACCAATAGAAGGGTTAATCAATCAGAAGGCTCAAAATATTCAATGCGACGTGTATAAAAGGCGACCATATTTTCCCGAGTATTGGCGATATAGTCCGATTTAGTGTTAATCTTTGACGGTGTATCATTGAACAGATTACGTACTGCGCTGTATTCTATATTCATAAATTATGGGAGACATGATCAACAAGGAATTCAACTGGAATTCGGACTCGGCTTCCCGATTTGTGGTTCTGAGTCGATATCCACTACACAACAACTATTTACAGCTATAAAAATGGTATTTAACTCTTTTAGATTATAAAAATAAGGAAGAAAACGAAAAAAAAACAAATGTTGAGTTCCTAAATTTAACATTCATTTACAGTATTTACATTCATTTACAGTATTTACATTCATTTACATTTATTCGCAACAGAGTATGCAGTCATTGTAGAACGTTGTCGCCATTTTTTACTTATTTTTTTCTTCGAGGAGTATTTATGCAAATACAGCAGAGTTTTGAATGTTCTCACAGCTTTGTTTGCATGAAAATACTCCAGGAAATAATGAATCCTGGGAAATAATGAGCTCATGAATACCAGTCAGTTCGCCATTTTGATTCGAAACACAAATGAATAATGCCCGTGTCGTTGGAAAAAGCTTATACCATCAATTCATGTTAGCTGCTGATCTCCAATGAAACATCAATTGATAATGCCTGTGGTTTAAGGGCTAATATATTAGCGCTAGAATAATGCATTTCTTTATAATCTAATTTCTAGGAAGCCGAAAAGTATACATTGTTCGGAAATTAATAAGAATGCAGAAGACAAAGGGACTATTGACTTACTTAAACATTGAAAGAATAAATAAATGAATTATTTAGTATTTCGAAAAGCAACAAAAAAGAAAAGAAAAATAAAGATGTTAGATAAATCAAGAATAACTTCATATTTCGAGAAAGAACATTAATTTCATTTAGCATTTTGAGAAAGATTATAAAAGTCAAAGAAAAAGGAGAGATTGAAGAAGTGAATATAGAAAATGAAAAAGTCAAAGAAAGAAACGTTTGAAACAACAGGGAAGAAATACTTCAAAAAATAAAGAAAACTGAAAATATGATATTGTTCGAATATTAACAGCAATGCAAAAGACAAAGCAAATATCGACTTATTTTTCCAGAAAGAAATAAAAACAAAGAAAGAGCGTTTAAAACGTAGAGGAAAAAAATCCTGCAGAAAATAATGAAAGAGAAAAATATTGCTTAGAAAAATTTATAAAAATACAAATAAAATGTGTCAAATCAGAATATTTACTAAATTTATGATGATCATTTTTTTCCATCTCCAATAAATGCAGTCTTATATTTCCGAATATGATGGCATATCTTTTCTCATTTGTACTCGAAATGATGGAAGAACCACGATTTGTTATTGGCGGCCATTTTGATTCATCTTTCCCGCCCAAAGTTTTTATATTGTTGCGTTCACTACATACTATTTTATCTATTTATTTATTTATTTATTTATTTATTTATTTTTTATCTTAGACTGGTCCTGGAATTTAATGGATGAATGGGTGGGTGGATGGATGGGCGGACAGCCAGAAATTGCAAGTTGCGGAAAGTGTTGTGTATTAAGGTAGTACTGTTAACATCACAAATACTTTAGTGGTACAAATCAACTTCCAAACAAGAAAACCTGTAATACTTTCAGAAAACTAGATGAACGTCTATGGTTTTAGTAATTAATTTCTTTTGAGATGAAATTGAAATTTTACAATTTTGTTTTCATTGTTGTATGCATGTGAAAGCTTGGTCACTGACCGGAAACACGTGAAAAGACTGCAGTGGTTCCCAGAATAGTGTCTTTAATGTATATTGGTTATCCGGTGGCAAATGTACATCCGTGATGTTATAATACCCGAACGCAATCAGTCTACTATTGTAGAGTCTCTGGTACTTCAACGCCGATTACAATGGAGTCAGTATGAGGGAAGACAAGGTCCGTAAGCAGTTTCTGTACGGTTAATTGGCCAAAGGAAAAAGATCAGCGCCGAAGCCAAAAATTGAGGTATAAAGATTGCATCAAAAAGGCCAACATTGTGCCAAAGGACACAGAAAACCTCGCTCAGGATCGTTCGTCCTGGACAAAAGCAGTCGACAATGGTACGAAAGACTTTGAATAGAATTCTGTTGAGCTATAAAAAAAAGTCAAGTGAGATACTAGATACTAGATACTAGATTTTGATGGTGATCTAACGTGTAATGAACATGACCAACGTCTGTGTATGTATGTTGAGTGTAAAAAGTCATAAAAGACGCGACACACAAAAAGAAGTCATTCGCTACTCGTTATGTGTAATTTCTACTCAGATTGAATGTAAAAACAATGTGCCTAGATTAGGGAATTAAAACTTAAAATGAAAGCTCACAAAATATAAGTGAAATCACTGAAAAAAACGTTAAACATTTCTCTCTGTGTGCAACTTAATATAAGACTCTAGTAGAACACAAAAGCTACCTCCGCGCTGATGCCTATATTTGAGGATCAGTAAAGAGATGATATTTGAAACCGTGTTACAGCCATAATGCATGTATTCTTGGACATGTAGATGTGGGATAATTGTTAGCAAGCTTGTCTTGCTAGAATCATTCAATTAAGTAATGAGGTCGATCCTCAGTAAGTGCCCCATACTTTCAGCCTTGTGTCACATCCCTGTGTTTAGAAAATTTCCATTACAGTTGATTAGTGAGTTCAGTTTTCACTGGGTGCCACATAAATTTGGCCTTGTGTCGCATTTTAGCTACGCTTAGAAAATCACCCTAATGTATGGACGTTACATTTATAGACTCCACTATGGAATGAGGGTCACCGTTTCCCTATCATTGCTGTTGCTGCTGTGGTTTACGTAGCAAGTGCTTTTTTACAGATTGAAGTTACTAGGTTACTAGTTAGCAAGTACTTTTTTACGGGTTGAAGTTTACAGGTTGAAGTTACTAGTCTCAACCGGTTCTGAATTTAGAGTTGTCCTTCTTTGAGACTGATTTTCTAACCAAAGCTAGATAACCTAAATCTACTCTGTTATTAACTCTTAATTGTGTGTGACGGGAAAGACATCAATTCATAACTTTCCAAATGGTATTTTTGTGAATGCGAACGGAACAGCTTCAGTTGGAATTTAAACTCAATACGATAGTACCACTTTCCGCATCAATAACTGCTACACCTTCATACTTACGGTATACGAACAAATGTAGCCGGTGTTAAAATGCGATTGTGATTAGAGTAGCAATTTTATTTTTATGAAACGACGCATTGTTCACTACTATTAATACTTATAATTTGTATTTAATCTTTTAGTAGATTTTTAACTTAATCTTTTAGTTGCTTTTTATCATTAACAGGTTGTTAATGCTCTCCAATGAGTAGAGAGTGCAAGTTCAAAAATAAAGTGTAAGCCTTCCGTGAGATTTGAACTAATGTCCTTTTTTGTGTCGAGTGAGTCTGGCTGCTTTAATGGCTAAACTACGAAAAGTCATACATAAGATCAAATATAATCGATAACCCATCGGTGTATTCCACGATGTTTATTATTTCCTTCCCACTGGATGCTGAGAATACCATGAACTGAAAATGTGAGTAACGACTGGTAAAAGTGTCTTTTAAATGCTAAGCAATGTATTAAGAAACGGGAAAATTTCGTTAGAAATATAGAAAAGAAAAACTCAACTGTCATCCAGTGCCATCCAATCCTCTTTGGCAGTTAATGCTGGAAAATCTTTTCAAAGATGAAGAAGAAACTTGAATCAACAAAAATGTTGCTTTACAGAAGGTTACTGAGAATACCATGGACTGAACGTGTGTGAGTAACGAGAAAATTTGAGGGAAAATGGAAACAAAAAGAAAATTACACTTAGAATTAGAAAGAGACAATGGAAATGTCTAAGGAACATAATAAGGAACGTGGGCTTGGAAAAAATAAACACTCACAGGACATGTTGAAGGGAAGATGAACTGAGAAAATCAGAGAATAACTTGTTCTGCAAGCTTGTGTAAATGGACGAGGATTAGGAAAGAGAGCAAAAAAACAAACACTATTTAGGACTACAGAGGACATGAAGCTATGGAGAGCAAAATTTGCCTCGTCCTAGTGAAACACGACACATAGAAGAGTAAGTATTCATAGCAAAATATTTTTTTATTGTCATGAAATAAACTAATTCCAAAAAATTAATTTATCATTACTTCAGCGTAAATTTTTATTAGATGAAGCATTGTCAGTTATCATCATTACTTTTTGTTTAGTGCTTACTATTATTTTTTGTTTTAATTAGATGAGGCATCAGCAACTATTATTATTCATTTTTCTTGTGTTCTCATTTATCTTCACTTTTTATAAGATGAAGAATTGTCGGCCATTTTTATTCATTCTTGTCAAGTGTTTATCTTTATCTTAATTTTTTATTAGATAAGTTATTGTCGGCTATTATTATTAATTCTTGACTCGTGTTTAGATTTATCTTCACTTTTTTACTAGACAAAGTATTGTTGGCGATTATTATCAATTCTTGTTTAGTGTTTATTTTTATTTTTATTTTTATCTTATTTTTATCTTAATTAGATGTCAGCAATTATTATTAATTTTTGTCGAATGTTTGCTTTTATTTTCAAATTTTTATTAGATAAAGCATTGTCAATTATTATCATTAATTTTTATCTCGTACTTAATTTCAGCTTAATTTTATATTGGATAAAGCATCCTTATTATTAATTTTGTTTAATATCAGATTACATTATTATTGTATTCTTTTTCAATCTGCTGATGAAACTTTTTAGGTAATCATTATAGTGAATTAAATATCTGACATGCTTGTTTACACCTAACGATAATACACTACTTAGACCGCGATTTTAAAAACAGTGCGATATCCTATATTTTACCGACGCCTGTAAGCAGTTTTCTAAATGTAGGTAGTGTTTCATTTTTCTTTAGCGAACCTTCTTGAATATTTGAACCGATAATTAAATACGAACACTAATCGGTGATGCTGTGGAGTGTGACACTCTCAAGCAATCAAACTAAATATTATCTAAACAGTAACTCATTGTTGTTGTTTGATGGGTATTTCCAAATCGAGTGCGAATTGCTGTGCATGTATTTTCTAAATCATCAACCGTCGTGTATGTTTTGCCGTTAAAGATGAGGGAACGACAAAAAATCTCGGTTGGAAGTCAGCTTCAAATTGTAGGGCTTCACCAAGATAGTGAAATTGGCTAGGAAAAACGAGTATCAAATATCTGAAAAGGTTTACCAATTTCCTAAGGAATGATTACAAGATTGATACGGCTTCACTTTCGTAATTTTTAGATAGATAGATAGATAGATAGATAGATAGATAGATAGATAGATAGATAGATAGATAGATAGATAGATAGATAATGAAGAGAATTAGATAGATAGATAGATAGATAGATAGATAGATAAGAAAAGCGACAAAGATTATATAAATGTAACTCCTCGTTTAAAAATACTTATAATTTATTAACTATAATTTTTATAAGAAATGAATAGAAGAGGAAAGCGTTTGGCATGAGGTTTTATTCAAGTTCTAAAGTTTTTGCTTGGTAAAGTAGACTCGTTTCTTGAACCAATCCCAAAAGAAAAAGTCAAAGTTGTTTTTTGTTTTTTAAGTCAGTACTCCTAAATGGAGGATGTGAGTTGTGGTGCATTGTATATCGGCTCGGAACGAGAAATCGGGGAGCCGAGTTCGAATTTCAGCTGAATTCAATGCATTCACTTACGGGCAAATACCCTTGGGAAAGGTATTAATCCGCCTATTCCTTCCAGTTATGGGTTAAATAACAGGACAGATTGGGTTCTATAGCCTTGGTCGGCAACCAGTCTACCGCAGAAAGCAATGGCAAACTACTGCGGGATAATCTTCTGCCCAGTCAGTCATGTCTCTGTCGAGACATGATCGCCCAAGTGTGTATCACGTATGGCACTCAACTGACTGACTCTTAAATGGACATAAAATAAAAGTTACTTTTCAGTCACTCTCTCTCTCTCTCTATATATATATATATATATATATATATATATACTCAGTTCGAATTTTTTCAGAAATATGATTTACTGAGAAAAGATTCAGCAGCAGGTATTAATAGTATCCCCGTAAGAATAGTGTAAAAACAGCGAAAGTAATTAAAAATGAATCAAAGTAATTTAAAATTAATAGTACAATACTACTATTATTAAAAACATTAATTGAAATGAAGACGAAGAAGAGATGCTAAAAGTGATATGTCACCGATAACTGTGCGATAAAAAGCAAATAAATTGACCACCTGTATATCTTGGTCTCTTCTGGTAGAATAAAATGCAACATGTTCATACGAGAAAAATTATATTGTAGGTTTTAGGTTTTTTGTTTTTTTTATAATCGTGTCGCCCCAAGCAAGGTATTTTACTGTCACTATTGAGCATGGGGTTACATAGGAGGTAAGTTATGAGAAGGAGTGACAGGTTACAGGGGTGTCAGGAAAAAGGTAGGAGAAAAATGAGAGTAATGATGAGAGTGAGAGAGGATGCAAGTTAGTGAGATAGGAGATGACAATTAACTTTACATTTGAATTCTTGAAGATTGTAGCCGTCGGGAAAGCAAGTAAACGGAAGTGAATTCAGCAGGCGGAAAGTGCGAGAGAAAAGCTGCTGGAGTAGAATTTAGGTTACGATTGATTCTGTAGATAAGTATTAAGAATTAATTCCAATTTTCTTTTTTCATTTATAATATGTGGAGAATAATAGAGAGATCAATTATCTCTACTGAATTTTACTTTTAAACTAGTTCAATATGAAAAATTAAATGACTTATCGATGGGGTGTCAAATACGCTGATTGCATCTTATTCACAGGGTAAGATTCTTAACAAAAGGACTACAAACGACAGCAGTACTGGTCGCTCGGTCAATGAATTTATTTTACCTTTTATCGAATTTATTTTTCAAAATCAATTTGATGTTCTGTTGTGATACATTTTGTGTACGCAAAATATATCACAACAGAACGAGTAATCAAATCATCTTTCAATATCACTAGATACATTCAGTGTTTCTTGCCAATGTCATTTTTTTGTGATTTGTGATCGACACCGACTCTTTCATAATTTTAGCCGGTAATGATGGTCATAAACACCACTTAGAGGTACAAGGTTTTCCTAAGAGAATGGGCTGTTCCAAGCCGCGCTGCCAACAGCACATTCCCAATCTTGTCACATATCCACAAAGAGATTCTTGAAGATAATGACAAGGTGCTGATTGCAAAGTTTGTCCGATTTGTGCTGATAGGTCTTAGTACCTCGGTATATTCACCTGCTCTGCCTTCACAAGGTACCACAACATCAATCAGGATCTATGGATAGTTGCTGTACAAGTGTGCTATCAGAGCAATTTCTCTCCAAGCACTTGTCAGTCAAGATGGTCGTATATTCATTATTCATCAAATTAATTTTTTTTGTTATTATTACTTTTTTAATCGTTTCACTCCAAGCAAGGCGATAACACCACTAAGACGCAAGCGGCTAGTAGGAGCAAAAGAGAATGAAAAAAAGTTTAAATAGGAAACGAGGGATAAACCTCTACTTCTGTTCAAAAAACTGGAAAGGAGTGTGAACCGGACGATAGATGACCCTATCTATTCCTATGATTTGAAGCGATAGAAGATGATGATATGAAATATAGGTTTTGGCAAAAATTATAATGATATAATTAAGGGATAAAATTTCAATAATACGTAAAAGTTACATAATTTTATGAAACTAAGAGAGGAAGATAAAAGAATTTGTGCCTAGATACGGTATGAGAAAGAAAGAGAGAGAAAGATAGGGAAGCAAAAGTTAGAATTGAAAAAGAAGTTAATTGATTTTCTTCGATTAAAAATTACCGAACATATTTTTAAAAAATAATAATAATGATCCTGGAGGTTTGGCCATGTTTTCTGCTTTTTTTTTCATTTTAAATTCATTTTTTAACTGTCGACTCTTCTACCTGATTCTACTTTTAAGCGTTTGTATCGAAACTGAAGACGTTCAGTTATTCACTGGCAGAATTTTTTTAAAAATCTCTATTTTCTTTCAATTTGAATTCTGTTTTCGTGGGCAAAGTAGTTTGCCATGATCAGCCCTCTACTCGTTATAACAGAAAAAGGTTTTCTTTTGATTTGTGACACGCGCATGAGCATATATATACGAAATATACTAAAAACTTTGGCGCTTAGCGTAAAGAAAAGTACTTTTTCTCATATACTTTAACCTTCATTAAATAGCGCAATTATTATACTAAGCTAAACTGTGGAAAATATATCTGCGATACATAAAACAGAGACTTATCAAACGCAATTCTTATATCTATGTTTCACTTTACACTGTAAAAAATGAAACTCTACTCTGGCTACGCAAAATAGCAAATACAATCAAAAACTATATATATATATATATATGTGTGTGTGTGTGTGTGTGTGTGTGTGTGTGTGTGTGTGTGTGTACACGGAGAGAGAGGCAGAGAAATTAAACTAAGATCTATACAATATATATTGTTTTCGATCTCAGTGTGTTCATTTCTCCCCCTCTCTCTCCTTGTTTACACACACACACATACACACAACACATACACACACACACACACACACACACATATATATATCGATAACAATGTATTCGAGATTGATTATTAAAAACTGAATAATAATCTACATTTTTCTATTATTTTCACATGTGTCATTATCCATTTGTAAAAAATTTAAATGATTATTTTTCAAATTATTTTTAAAATTAACAATTCATAATAAAGATAAAAGTTCAATTAATGTTCACTTATTTCAGTTTATCTACATAAAAGTCTATCTTTTTAAAAAATTTACGCGCTCCATATATATATATATAATTTTTATTTATCCATGTATTTCACACTTAGCATTTGTTTTTAAATGGTTATCCATTTTAATACTGAAATGGTATTTATAAATAATATATGTATGAGCATATATGTTTAATTCTTGTTTGTAAAAAGTTTTATTGAATCGCTTGATGAAAGCAAAGTATATAAGTGCTTAAAATTGCGATTTAAGAGATAGCAATTTCGTATATATATATATATATATATATATATATATATATTTGATAAATGAAAATATTACATGAAATGAGAGAAAGAGAGAGATTTGATAATGCATCTCATTATTTAAAGGTTCATCAGATCCAAGACGAAAGAGGGAAATGTATGCATGTGTCTATTTGTATTCGTTTAAAAAAAAAATTTTTTAATTATTACATTCACCCTAAGCTGGCGTTTCTTATTCTAAGTCAATTTTTCTCCAATTTCTCAGTTTTTTCTTTTTTTTTAGGATTAAAGTTAAATTCTTTTCATTATCGGAATCACTATTTTCATTCTTTTTTCATAAGAAACAAAACGAAATAATGTTAGTAACAAAACATCGCACAATCTTTAAATGTATTTCATTTTGTTTCTTGTAAATAAATTGTCTTCACAATATTCATTAGGATTATATATTTTAAAAGTTGTTTTATTTCCCACCCACCACAGCAAACTATAAATATAAATAATATTATAAATAAGGCTTCATCAGCTTATACTTAAAGTTTCCATTATATTATATTTACTAAGTTAAACATCAAAGAATAGAAAACCAAATCCAAAAAATAGAAGTTAAAAGATCTTGTTAAACCAAACTAACAAGTAGAAAAGTCCTACTAGTTACATCTCATCAATTTAATAGTTAAAGAGTGCTTGCCATTCTTATATCAGCTGATCAAGGCTTTACACTGTGTGACACAGCTCTGATAGCCGGATAAGAGTTGTTATTGTATTACAACTATCTAACAAATGATGCCAACTAATGTATTAAGCCTATTTGATAAATGGAAAAGTCTTGCTGCTGAGCTATGGCAATTTGACAGGTTGAGAATGTCTGCATGTATGTCTTTAAAAACAGCATAAAAATACTGTCTTTTTATCGGGACAAGAACAACCATTTCTATTGTAATTAGGAACATATTACAATCCCATCGTTGAGGTAGACCAAGTATAATTATTTACAGACAAGGTTACAGAAGTAGAGAAACCCAGTAGGCATCGAAAGCACTACACTATTTTGAATTTTGAGACGGAATTGTTCTGTTAGCTTTCCAGTATTCATCAAAATTTTATCCTTTAAAAAAAAATGGCACGTTTCTTTGAAACTTAGGCGATCATAGTTCTCTCTTTCTTCACGTGTGATTTCTTTTAATCATTTCACCCAGTCAAGGCGATAATGCCACTAAGACGCCAGCGGTTACTGAGAGGGAAAACTAATGAGAGAGATTCAGTGAGGAGGAAGAGCAGTAAAAAAACAGGATTCAGACAAAAAAAAATTTCAAGTGCCGTAACTTCGTTGTTGCTTTCTCGATGGTTTTGAATTAAGCTTTCTTTCTTTTAGACTAGCTCTCAACCGAGACCAGAAAGATCAATCTAACTTGCTATTTAACATGTAGCAGAACTGGAGAAGAGATGAGTTTGTACCTTTTCCAAGGACATTTATGTGAAAATGAATTCAACATACTCGCTAGAATATGAACATGGCTTGCTGATTCCATTTTCTATATCGATAACAGTTAAACTACAGGTACATCCACTGAAGTTAACCTAAAATAATGGTTGAACTCACTTGAGTTGTGGTCTGTCAAATTACATAGCTAACCATTATATCACAGTAAGTGGGATGGTTATCCAATGACTTATACATTTAGAATGAGGTAACGTCAGTTTGACACAATGTTGCATTTACGGATTCTTCTTCATGTGCCATACCTCTTCAGGACGTAGGCAATCATTGACTTCCACTTGGCTCTTTCTCTTGTCACTCTTAACATTCTTCCTCTTGGTATCTGTTGTGGATTCTTGTTTAGAAAACCACACAATATAATAATAACAAAAACAGATATGAGAGGAAAAGTGTATGTATATTGAAATAAAGATATACAACCTGTATACGGTTAGTAGATTCAGGAATACTTGTTAGGAGTCAAATATATACAAAAAGCCCGGGTAATAGTCTATATTCTTGCTGACCAACGAGCGGCGTTTCAACTGCTGTGACAAACACCAACTCTAACAACAACAACCCGTTCTGTGTAGGAAGGATTATTTGTATACCATGAAAGAGTCCATAGAGTGTGTGAAAAGGGGTGACTCCCCAACACCCCCTCCATAGCGTCATATTTTTTTTCGTTTTGGATCTATAATCAAAGGCTCTGTGAACTTCCGCTTCCTGTTGGTTCTTCTGATTTCCGTGTTAGCGTTTGATTTCTGGATGTCAAAAGCTTCGTAGATTTCCTCCATAGAATCTTCACATTCTAAAGGTGAGGAGCTTGGTTCTTCACCTCTTCTTTTTTGGATTTGATCCACGTGTCTTCTATGCATGATTTTTTTCCCTTTGATTGTATATATTACTCTTCCAATTCTGCTTATAATTATTCCTGGTTCTCAATACGCCATATTGTGATTAAAAGTTTTGAAATATACTTTTTCGCAGGGCTTGAACAATCGTTTCACTATTGTAGATGCATTCCGATTATTGCTTTTGCCTGATAATAATTTCTCGAAAACCGATCGGATTTTTCGCGCGAACATCATCTCGGCCGGTGAGAGTCCTGATGGTGTGTTATGTTTTGACGTAATACGATAGACATGTAAGAATTGCTGTAATGCTTTTTCTGATGGTGTGTCTATCGCTTTTTTTAACGCCCTCTTAAGCGTATCCACAAATCTTTCAGCAAGCCCATTTGATCGTGGGTGATAGGGAACTGTTTTTATATGTCTTATTAGGTACATTTCACAAAAATCTTTAAAATCACCTAACGTAAATTGTGTTCCATTATCGGTAACTAAAACGTCAACGACACCGAACCTCGGAAATAGTGCATGCAAACAGCGTGTTGTATTATCGGTTGTTGAGTGTTTATATCTAAAAACTTCCGGCCATTTACTAAAGCTGTCTACTACTATAAAACAGTAGTAGCCATTTATCGGTCCTGCATAGTCTGCGTGTATTCTTGTCCACGGTTTGTCCGCCTTTGGCCAAGGTTTTTTTGTATAATCGGTGCCAATTTTGCTGCCTAATTTCCTGAGTAGAAGTCTTAATTTTTTCTTCTCATTCCAGTGCTGACAGTCGATATCAAAAATATCCTCGTATAACCTGTAATACTCTCCGAAATTTTTATCTTCCTCAACTGAGTATTTGAAAATTTTAATCGCGTTCCACACCGCATCTTGTGAAAATGTCTCCTCCTTCTCCGTGTTCCTATCCAGGCCTATGCTTGTTAATTTTAATAACAGTTCTTGCAGTTGTGTTTGTCTTTCCACTTTTACCTTTTGCATTTCAATTTGTCTTTTTTCAATTTGCTTTTGCATCTCTATTTGTCTCTTTTGTATTTCTGTTTGTCTTTCTTCGTTAGCCTTTTGCATTTCCATTTGTTTATTTCGTTAGCCTTTTACATTTCCTTCTGTTTTATTTCTAATTGATATTGTCTTTCTTCAGTTCTCTTTATAATTTCGAGTATACCTTTTTAAAAATTTTCCATTTTTTCTTTTCGGTATTAGTGTCGACAGCTTGTTTGTGGTTGACTTGTTTGAGTCAGTTTGGAACACACTTTGTTAAAGTGATTCAGAGTGGAGAAAACAAATTCGTCAAAATTTTATTGTGAGACTTTTGCGCGAAACTGTTTCGCCTATTTGATGTTGTCGACTCCTCTTATGTGATTTTCGATGTCCTCGACGTTAAGGTTTTTTCTTGGTGTTATGCGTTCTATTTGTCGCCAATTTGCTCTTTACGACTGATGTGACAACATCTTTTTTTCCTCCGTGTACACTTGTTAGAATCCTCGTCGCCAAATTGCTGTTTGGCGAGAATGTATTTTTCCTCCACGTGAACTTATACGAATCCTTCGTCGCCAAATTGTTGTTTGGCGACTGACGTGAAACACGTATTTTCCTCCTCGTGAACTTATACGAATCCTTCGTCGCCAAATTGTTGTTTAGCGCGAATGTATTTTTCCTCCGCGTGAACTTCTTCGAATCTTTGTCGCCAAATTGTTATGGATTCTTGTTTAGAAAACCACACAATATAATAATAACAAAAACAGATATGAAAGGAAAAATGTAAGTTTGTTGAAATAAAGATATACAACCTGTACACGGTTAGTAGATTCAGGAATACTTGTTAGTAGGAGTCAAATATATACAAGAAGTAAGCCCGGGTAATAGTCTATATTCTTGCTGACCAACGAGCGGCGTTTCAACTGCTGTGACAAACACCAACTCTAACAACAACAACCCGTTCTGTGATTATTTGTATACCATGGAAGAGTCCATAGAGTGTGTGAAAAGGGGTGACTCCCCAACATTATTTCTCCCAAACTCAGCTCTGCCATTAATTTACTCATGCCTATCAAGTCGTCTTGCGCTGCTTTCCCTTGTCTTTCCTTCTCTCTATCCGTCCAGTGAGTATTAAGTTCTCCAGACCCTCATTCCCCATTACATGTCCCAGAAACCTCGTCAGTCTCTTCTTTTTATTAAGTATGAATTTTCTCCTTTGTTCCATCCTCTCCAACACCTCGTCGTTAGTCACGTGCTCAGTTCACGGTATCCTCAGCATCTCTCTGTAAAACCATATTTCTGCTAAAGAACTCTCGAGCAAAAACAAGGTCTCAAATTATCGGTCTTCTAAAATTGCTACATAACAGCTATTGAGAGGGAAAAGAGGCTATTTGTTAGGACTTTTGTAAACTATGGACATACTTTATTATATATATATATATATGTGTGTGTGTGTGTGTGTGTGTGTGTGTGTGTGTGTGTGTGTGTCTGTTTGTCTGTGTGTGTGTTTTACAAACATTATGTCTGCTTATTTTTAATGCAATCCGTTCATACTCACGTATAATCTTCTGTGTATTATAATTGAAGGATGTGAGAAATGCGCTGTAACTTTATTTTCCATTTCCCAAGTACGTTCAATCTCTTTCTGAGATCATCTTCAGGGGTGCAAGTATTAGTAACAAGATAACCACAAAACTGTTGCCAAATATTTACTGTAATTGTTTCTTTCTGCTTTAAATGAAACGGTTGACACTTATGCGTAGCGCTCATTAGAACGTGAAAATTATCCATTATGGATTTTTTGTGTTGTAATGTCATGGTCATACGGATAAATAAGCATAAAAAAACTGTTCTTTTTAATCCTGCAGTAATGTTCTAAAATTTTTATAAAAACAACAGTTTTGTCAGAAACTGTCTGACAACCATGACAGGGTTCTCCTGCTTGCGTGGTATAGCGTAGAGTCCTGTTGTCAGACATAGGTTCTTCCAGCAGCAACTCTTTTGACCCAGAGCAGCACTTCGTCCTCAAGGCATTTGATGTGAGCCTCCGTGTTGAGTCTGAGGCCCTATGGAAAGATAAATCGAGGCACAACACAGAAATAACTAGTGATCATTCTAAACACCTTCGTAATTCCATTAGACTCATCCAACTTTTTCCAAATCCTATGTCTTGGTCTCAGATTAACACCCAAACACTCTGAAATGTCCGTATTGGAGCTTTCGGCGCAAATACCAAGCAGTATAGCATGCCATTTTCAAATTTATTGCTGAGTGAATTAAGCCATGTTTCTTTTCTCACAAACGGTGCCTGACTGAGCCTACTATACTGTGCAGTAGACAAAATAAAAAAGAAACAACACGCATACACGACATTTAGTCAGTTAAGTGCCATACGTGATACACGCTTGGGCGATCATGTCCCGAAAGAAACATGACTGACTGGGCAGTAGGTTGCCATTGCTTTTTGCGGTAGACTGGTTGCCAGCCAAGGCTATAGAACCAAATCTGTCCTGTTATTTAACCCATAACTGGAAGGAATAGACGGATTATTACCTTTCCTAAGGGTATTTGCGCGCAAGTGAATGCAATGAATTTAGCTGGAATTCGAACTCCGCTCCCCGATTTCTCGTTCCGAGCCGATATCCACATACATGCGCGACATTACAATTATAAAATGCCGACAATTTACACATCGCTCTCTCTTTCTCTATCTCTCCCTCTCTCTGTGTATATATATATATTAATCATTTCACTCCAAGCAAGATGTTTTACTGCTACTGTTGTGCAGGGGGTTACATAGGGGAAAGTGATAAGAAAAAGGGTTTAGTTATGGGAAATGTTAGGATCCCGATATTTTTAATTGACCCTTTTTTACTTTTGACTGTTTAGATTACTTCATCTCTTAATAAAATTGCTATTTTCCACAAAAGACCCTTCTAAATCGTGAACCGAAGCAAAAAAAAAGCACGAAAGCAGCATCCTCTTTCGACTTTGATTGAATTTGAATGACATCATCACATTGTCATACTAACAAACATTTCCAATTTAAAGCTGTCATACCTCTGCTGAATGTTTCAGCCTCCTTTTCTCGTGTTTATTCTGTAAATGTATTGAATTTGGATATTATTTATCATATTTCGATAGTTGCATTTTTGGTTTATCTGTACATGTTATTCAAAAAGCCGAAACCAAGCGACAGTTTACGACCATCTTCAGCGTCGAACATTTGATAAATAAACTGATTTCGTAAACTTGGTGGCTTCAATCGGTTCCTTTCCTCACATCTAAACTTATTTATAAATAGAACTTTGTCTGTGTGTGTCTGTGTGTGTGTGTGTCCGTTACCTATAGACTCCGAAACGGCTGAACCGATTTTCTTGAAAATTTACATAGTTGTACTATAAGCGTCTGCGAGTGTTCTTAGCTAGGTTTCGTCTCGAGGTACCGCCGATAAATATCGAAAATTGATAATCGAAAAAGTTGGGTTATAGAAGGAGTGGTTCGATTTTAATCAAATTTGATACACTCATAGACAAAGACATAAGAACCGATATTCAGAAGTTTCAAGGTTGCAGTTCTTACAATAGCGCAGAAAATCGATAATATATATATATATATATATATATATATATATATATATATATATATATATATGAGGCAAGATATTTGTGTGTGTGTGTCTGTTTATATGCCTGTATGTCTCTATTTTTTCAGCCCTTTTATTTTACTTTTTGCTTCGGGTTTGGCTCTAAGTAGGTATAATTATAGTTCTTACTCATGATACCATTTACTCAGACGACTTCAAAATTCAGTTTACGACGAACAATCTTATTTGATATCGATACCAGGAAATCAAAATTTGACTTACATCCATTCATTTTTCTTTCAGTCTACGGTTTCGCTTTAACTGGAAACAACTATTGCATTTTAGTCTTTCGTGGCAAAGTCCAAAGAGTCTGAGCTCCAGGAACATGAATTAGTATTTAAGCTTTCATTACACCCGAGCAACGCCGGGCTATAGTGCCAGTTGTAGATAAGATCAATCAGTAGAAGGAACATTTGAGATGCAATAAATTTAAAAATACAGAAAGTAACTAGAAATTCTTAAACAAAAAGATAATACACCGAGATGACTAAAAAAGAAACTGTCTCAAAGTAAAAGAAAAAAAGAGGAAAGCAAGAAAGGAGTAAAAGAAAGAAATAATTGAAAGAAATTTAAAAAAAAGATGATGGAGTAAAAGAAAGAAAGAAACAAAAGATTTCAACGAAAGAAATAAAGATGTACAAGTAAGACAGAAAGAAAAAACAAAAACAAAGACAATGAAACAAAAAGAAAACGAAAGAATGAAAACAGAAAATGTAAAAGAAAGATAAGATGTAAAAGAAAAAAAGAAAGAAAGAAAGAAAGAAAGAAAGAAAATATGTCAATAAATTCTCCATCGTCTATGCAGACTCCAAGAATAAAATTTTGAAATTATTGTCATTATCGATGTATTCATTAAGCAAAAACCGCAAAATTATGGCTTTTTAAGTTGTTCGGTGATTTTCGTGGATATAATCAGATGAAAAATCCTGAATGTAATCAGAAAAACTTGAATGCAAATTGTAGAATCTAAATTCATACAAACACACGCACACCTGCACACCTGCACACCTGCACACACACACACACACACACACACACACACACACACACACACACACATTTATACTCTCTTTGTGTGTGTGTCTCTCTCTCACACGCACACACACGCACACACACACACACACACATATATCTATGCACCAACGAGCATATGACCTTTCAGATAAACAATATGGTCTTTGCTTCCCCTGATCAGCTGTCAATATCTTAACGGCCATTGCTGAAAGAGTCTGCCAAGTGTTAGATAAGAACGGCGCAAAAACCGGACTGTGGATTTAGATATTTAAAAAGTATCTGACATGATTTGTCATGCTAGCCTTTTTCACAAGCATAAGAGTTATGATGTCTCATGTCGAATTTTTGATCTGATCTAATCTTTCTTAAAAAATAAAGTAATAAACTTCTCGTTGAACAGCCAGTCTTCTAGATCTTTTAAGACTAATACAGGCGCCCCTCATGTCTCTATCCTTAGTACTACTTTTTTTTAATATTCATCAACAATATTCTCGATTCCATCAGTTCCTAACACGGTATTTATACTGCTAAAGCTATTTGCTCCTGTCTTTAGATTAAGTCTAATAAGTTCGATTAAGTAAAATTAGTAACTGATCGCGAAAATGTATTTACTTTTAAATATACAATATTTCTATAGCACATGTTTTTTTTTAATTTCTTAAACCATTCACTTGGTCGCAATAAACACGTTATGTCTTTTGGCATTGTCGCCTTGCTTAGGGTGAACTGATTGAAAATGCATACATACACACGCATTGATGCACAAAGATAATCGCATAGTCAGTTTGAAATCTGTTATTCACTGGAACATAAAAATGGCTAGAAAATCTTCAACACCACCAAAACAAAACTGCTATCTTTTATTCATCTTAGAGAACTATTCTGCCTTCTATCAACATGGAGAGTAACTTTTACCTTCCATCAGTTCCAGGACAGCAACTCATTGCTCCTTCATCTCGACACCAGTCACTTTCCCAACGTAGTGATGTGGCTTCCATGTTAAATTTCTATAAATATTTGCAGTTTTTTCTCTTAGGTATCTTAGGTGAATATACAAGTATTACTAACTTGGAAATTGGGTCTCATTTCTTTTAGTGTTGAAATAGCTATATGTAAGCGTAAGTTCTATTTTAATAGTTTTTTTTTGTTTTTCAGTACTTCTAGCCAGTAGAAATCTTTTCTGAATTCTTGCTTCCCTGTCAACTACGATCTTCAAAAGTTTAAATACAATATTCATTGTTATCTTCTGTTTTCCTGAATTATCTTCTTGTTTATTTTTCCACCCCACTAAAGCTTTCTCATTTTCTTTTATTCACTGTAACACTGTTGTGCTGTTCTCCCTCTAAAGAGTCTATGTTAGATCCTTCCGCCTACAATAAGATTAGTAGGAGGAGCACCTCGGCGTGCTATGATGGTTAGTAAGCTTATCGCGCAAAAACCAGTTACAACTGAGTAGTGAGTTCGATCCTCACTGGGTGTCTCATACTTTTTGCCTTGTGCCACATCAAAGCGGCGCTTAGAAAATCGCCTAAAAGATTAGTAGGAGAGGAAGCCTTAGGGTAGCAGTCGAATTGATTGAACGTTGGACAACAGACACACGACTTGTCGTGTAATATTCTTCTGTAATTACTGTTTAAATATACAATATTTCTATATTTGATTGAAAATGCATACATACACACGCACTGACGCACAAAGATATTCGCATAGTCAGTTTGATTTATGCATTTCCTGCTTAAGCTTGTGAAGTATGTGTGAAAATAGGGTCAAAAAGACATGATTTCAATTTGCAATCTTTATTTGGAATATTGGCGCAATACAAGCTTCCCATACCAATTTTCTTCATTCGGCTTCGATGGATCTATTTTTCTACTTTTTAGTTGTTATTTTTCAAGAGATAAAAGTCATATTTATTATAAGAAATGTGTTAACTGTCGGTAGAATATCAGTTGACATTCCTTGACAGTTTCTCAAAATAACACAAAATGTATTCAGTCTACATTTTCAAGCCACAGAATGACGCATATTATTTAGTTTGCAATAGAGAGACACGAACTGAATGTATTAGCTATGAATGAATGAGACAGATATATAGATTTAGATATTATTCAGCGTGCGCGCACACACACACACACACACACACACACACACACATATATATATATATATATATATATATATATATATATATGGTCCATAAGTAGGTGTACAGTAGGTGGTACAGGTTTGTGATTCGGTTGTATTATTACAATGGTGTTCATTACAATTATGCTATTTGTATTATTGTATACAATAAAATGTGATAATTGTATTAGTAAATATAATTGTATATAAAATCTAAAAAATGTTCTTATTTACAATCTACATACTTTTTGACTATTCTGAATATATAATTTTATTTTTTTTAATCTGGCTGATTTTATTTAGAGTCTTTTTCTGTTACTTTCCATGCACGAAAACGTTTTCCTCGTACGCATTAAATTTGACGTTCTCATTTCGCTATCATTTTTTTTAATAATCACTTTACTCCAAGAAAGGCAGTACTGCCACTGATGTGCAAGGGGTTGTATATGAGGAGAATGGTGAGAAAGAGGAACAAGTTACAGAGGGTGTCAGAAAATATATAAGAGAAGGATGAGAACACTGATGTGAAGAGAGCTGTATGAGAGTAGAATGGAAAGGAAGAAAAATATGATACAAAGTTTGTCAAGGAAAGGATGCTAGTCAAAGAGATAGGAGATAACAATTGACTTTGCGTTTAAATTCTTGGAGATTGTAGCTGTCAGGGAAGCAAGTATACGGAAGGGAATTCCACAGGCGGGAAGTGCGAGATATGTCAGAGTAGAAGTTGTGTTTATATTTTATCGGTTTTACTGTAAATGGATAAGACCTAGTCGCTAGTCTAGTAGTTCGGATAAATACATGCAAAGAGGGCACCAGGGAGCTATGCTCATCGGAGCAGAAGCCGGAAAAGTATTTATAGAAGAGACACAGGGAGGCCACATTACGTCGGTGCGAAAGTGACTGGAGTTGAGTTGCCAGGTCGAGGTCAGTTACATTGCAGATTCTCCGCTGGATTTTGTCAAGAAGTCCCTGGCGTATAGCAGGAGCACCCGACCAGATGCGACAACAGTATTCTATGTGCAAGATGGATTCAGACAAGAAAAACTTCCTGGCCCTACACAGTGACCCGACCTTCCTAGCAGCATATTTAGCTATGGATTCAATGTAGTCATTCCATTGAGGTCGGCTGATAGAGTTAGTTGCTTTCAAGAAGACTAGCCTGATCCATGCTGATGGGGGGGGTAGGAGCGATTCTCTATGGTGGTTAAGGGATAGCAGCTTCGTTTTGAAAGCATTCGAATTTTTGAGCCATTTCTTACCCCAGTTCACCACAGATTGTAGGTCCTTTTCAAGATCGACAGCGAGGTTAACTTTGTGAGCCTGGGCAAATTTCTTAACGAGGAGGGAATAAACGGTGGTGTCGTTAGCCTAGATGCCTACTTGAGATCTGATTACATCAGGGAGATCGTTGATGAAGATCAGAAAAAGCGAAGGACCTAGGATAGAGCCTTGAGGGACACCCCCGTTCGTACGATAGTATCTGGATGCGTGCCCATTCAATACTACCTTCATTACGCAATTTAAAAGGAACGACTAGATTAGATTTAAAAAAAGCGTACTGTTATACCATAGCTTTGTAGCTGGCGTAGAAAGCAAGCATGCCAAACTCTGTCAAATGGTTTGGAGATATCCAAGGCAACAGCTCTCGCTTCGCCGTTCTTATCGAGGGCCTGGTATATATACTCTATAATGGTCGTTAACATATCAGCAGTAGACCTGGTGAAGCGGAAACCATACATTTTATCGAAGAAGAGGACGTTGGCTATGAGATATTGTACCACTTCAGCATTGATAATAACCTCAAATACTTTGCTAAAACTAGATAAGAGGCTGATAGAGCTATAGTTAGAGGGGTCATAGTTCTTAAATACAGGAACCACAGAGGAGGATTTCCAGCAGGCAGGAAAACTGGAAGCAGAAAGGCAGTAGTCGTAGAGTCTGGAGAGGACAGATGAGAGTTCAGTGGGCACATTTATTCAGGACAATGATTGGTATTCCATCACCTCTGGGGAAGAGCGGGCACGCTTTGAAATTTTGTTAGAGACCAATGATGGGGTAATGTGAACGTCACTCAGTTCTAGGTGGGAAAACAGGTGCGGTTACCCCAGATGAGTCTTATGTTGAGTTGGTAGAGAATCTACGAGCAAAACCTTCGGCCTTGTCCACTGTGGATGTGAGGACCTCACATTTATTGATTGAAGTTAAGGATTGCGAACTTGCTATTGTTTAAGATATTTTTACAAAGCTGACAGTAGCCTTTTATTTGCAGGATGCTATAAGCTGCTTTATTCTTTCAGCAAACAACAGCTTAGCATCATTTAGGATCCTCATGCACTCATTACGAGCAGAGGTAAAAAAAATGCTGCCTATTATGGTCAAACGCATGGCTGCGATAAAGGCGGTAGAAGTAATTCCTATAGGCAATAGAGGCCGATCAAGCAGGAGAGAACCAGGGGAAAGAATGGAGTTTGAGTCGTAACTTCCTGGTTGGGATGAAAGCATCGATGCCAGCTTTAATCCATGAAAAGACTTCGGACGCACAGTCTTCAACGGGAAGAGACGTCACAGAGGAAATCGCGGAACGACTCCCAAACTGCTCTTTGGTAGCAGTAAGATATTTTGCTGGTCTGGATGTGAAAAGAGATATTAACGGAAACCACAGCATGATCAGAGTTGCTAAGAGGGCAAAGCTGCATGACACGTCAAGAGTCAGGGATAGAAGTGAAACAGGGAAAAATTACTATGGAGAAACCGAAAACATTAACATGCCAACTTTCAATCTAACATCTAAAACGAAAATGCAAGCCCTGCTTGCGGCAAACAGTGTTAACTACAGAAACTCAAAAACAGTGACCTTCTTGAAAAAGGAATAGTTGAACAGAAGGGATAATAGCTGTCTCTACACAGTCCCTACGGATAGAACCACGTCTTCTGAGGATGGCTAGTGGTTTCGTGAGTAACGTGCGTCAATTGTTTCATCTTTCTTACCTACACTGCGTCAGATCAATATCACCAGCGACATCGAAGTTTTAGTTTTTTGTCAAGTCCTGAAACGCCTCCCACCTGAGATCTATGACACAGGACTGGCTGACCAAGAATTGTCGCGTGGTGACACGCTCAACAATCCTTCTAGGTTTTCTGATTCGAATCTCCTGAACAACTACGTTTGAAGTGTTGTCGGTGAGATAAAGAGGTAGATATGAACTCTCTGAGATAGATAGATAGATAGATAGATAGATAGATAGATAGATAGATAGATAGATAGAAAGAAAGAAAGAAAGAAAGAATACGGTGGACCTACAATATCAAGAATTCAGTGAAGGTCACAATCGTGACCGTTAACAAGAACGAGAAAACTTGATCATTATATAGAGTCGTTTTTAACAAGATAAATATAATTTACAATTGTTGTAATAATATTTAGGGCACGGAAGAATGGTAGACTTATAAATGCGAACGACAGACTCGTGTGAGAAAAGAAAATGTCAATCACGATACGGTGAACTAACATTCTTAGCAATTGTTTCGATATAATCATTTTAATTCATATTAGACCCAAAAGGCGCAATGAGATACTATCGTGGAGAGTAACATCGTCAATGATAATGTTGGGTAACAAAGACAATTAAAAGAGAGACGTATACTTTTAGATGGGCTAAAATTAACAAACTATTTCTTTCCCTAGTTAATATCAGATCTAAAGTCATCTTCGAAATCAGCTACCATAGCAGAAGGATTTTTAATTTAATGTTGTTCTCCGGAGCTGGTCGATTAACAAGGCTACAAAGCTTGTCCACCCTGCTTCAACAAGATGTTGAAAGATTTTCGTTCTGAAAAAGATTTCGAAAATACCATGATGTCTCGTCATTTGTTTTGATCTATGAGTCAAACAGAATCCCACGTATTAGTCTTTTGAAAAACGGTAAGGAAATACATTTTGAAAGTATTCTGTGAATTTTGGAAGAAATTAAAAATTCTTCTGCGAGGAAAACTATTCGGTTACTAGCGAAGTACCTATCTATTCTCGATGGTGACCTTTGACCCATCTGAAACTTTTAAGCAACCTTCTGTCGTCAAAACTATAATTGTTCCATTGTTTCCAGCTCTAAAAACTGGGTGTGGTTCGGTTGTTTACAAGATTATTGCCCTGTTTCAAATTACATTTTATCGCCTACTGATCGGCTGATTTAAATTTGCTGTTAAATCAGGGGCCTTTTCATTATTTTGAATTTAATCCCTTTTTTATACATATTCTTTTTCCTTTAATACACTCCGGCAAAACAGAAAATCTGGTAACAGGCTAGTAATTTCTGAAGCAAATCACAGGTATCTCTTGTGCTCATTATATATGATTACTAATATAGTCAGTCCACAAAGGTGATAGGGAGCGTGGGACATTCCATTACAACACCTACTCTGTACTAATTTTCCAATGAAATTTTGCTCAATACTTTTTCTTTTTGGGGTCAGGACATATTTGTTTGACTTTTTACTCTTCCTAGTACTTGTACGTCTCACCGATTTTTGTGCTTGTGAGATCTGAGGCATTAGCGATTTTCGGGAAGCTGACACTTCCGGCACTGGCGGGGTTAAAGACACTTCTATTGGTAATGGTAGAGATATGGAAACTGGTATTTCAAATGCGTCATATTATACCTCCATTGGTAATTTTTCACTAGGCGTGACATTTTTCGTATGTCTTGGCCTTAACTACTATAAATGTATCTTACATTCAAATCTTCTTTCTTTGAGCATGTATATCACTCTGCCAAGTCTTTTGGTGATAATTCTGTCTTCTCAGAAGCTTTTTCTGCCTTTATAATTTCTGAAGAAATATCTGTCTCTATAAAATTTGGTCGCAAAATTTTTTTTTCTATTACACTTTTCGTTGCACTAGACAATAGCCTGTGAAACACTGACTGAATTTTTCTCTCGACCATTAGTTCGGTTGGTGATAAGCCTGAATCTGTGTTCGGATTGGGCGTAATTCTATAAACCGGTAAAATCTTCTCTCATCAGTGTTCATACCTTGATTTTTTCTTAGTGATCTTTTAAAAGTGTTTACGAATCTTTTTGCTTGCTCATTTGATCTCGGGTGGTAAACAGATGTCGTAATGTAGTTTATGGACAAAGATGTGCAGAGATTCTTAAATTATCTGCTAGTTAACTGTGACGCGTTGTCGCTAAGTAAAGTTTTTGATACACATAAAAAACTTTTTAAAAATCTCGTTCAGTACATTCATAGTATTTGCAGATGTCGAATGTCTACACTTGAATATTTCCGGCCACTTGGATAAACTGTCCACACTTCTAAGATAGTAGTAATCATTTATTGGTTCAGCGTATTCGACGTGTAACTTCGTCCACGGGACATCCGTTTTAGGCCGTCGCTGAATTTTGACTGGTGGGGTTTTTTGCAGCAATTTGACAACCTCTACACTCTTTTACCATTTTTCGATCTACTGTTCCATCCTAGAACAATACGTATAGCTACGCATTAATGATTTTCTTCATGACGTGCCCGGATGACCTATATGAAATTCCTTCAAGATTTTCTTTTGTAGTGTATATGGTATTATTCTTCTATCTACATATAATAACACTTGCTTGCAGATTGAGAAAGGTAATATTTTAGATCCTTTTTTAAGATTTTCTTTCGGTCATACCTGTTTCTTCATTTTTTTAATGAATTCATCCTTCTAAGCTACTTTTTATATCTTCTAGAGTCACGAGTAACTCCCGAATTATATTCCATAGTAATACTGATAATTCTTTTTCATCCTTTCATCTTGTCACCGTGTCTTCTAATGGTTCTGCAAATTTTGGAATCAACCTAGACAAGACGTCGGCGTATCCTAGTTTTTTCGAGGGTAGATATTCCATCTTAAAGTCATAGTTTATCAAGATTATTCCCCAGTGCTGTAAGCTGTTAGCAGTGTGCATGAGTATACCCTTTCTTGATCCAAAAATTGTTTGCAACAGTCTATGATCCGTCTATAGTTCAAATTTTCTTCCATGGATGAACCTGTGAAATTTTTAACCGCATAAATTATGGTCAGGCTTTCTTTCTTGATCTGGCTATAACTTCTTTCTGTAGGAAGCAGAGTTCTGGACGCATGGGCTATGGGCTTTTTATTCCCATCTTCAAACTTATACAGAAGACCGTTCTGATCCCATACTTGCTAACGCCAGATGCTACAATTATTTCTTTTTTAGGGTCAACATACGCTAACAAAAATCTGATACCAGACATCTTTTTATTTTCTGGAAAGCATCTTCACATTCTTTAGACTAAATCTATTTTGCACTCTTTTCAATGTCATTCAATGGGGCTCGAAGATCACGCATTTTGGTAATGTAGATATTGTAATAGTTGGCTAAGCCTATAAAAACGCCTGATGATTAGTGACTTTGGTGGTGTCATATTTTGAATAGCTTCGGCCCTTTCCAGGTTCGGCATTCTTCCGTTATCGTCGATTATTGGCTCTAAATAATTGATCTACTTCATGAAGAACTCGCATGAACTTGGCATGAAACCATATTCATAAATCTTCTGGAACACTGCCTTGATATGGTTTTGTTCTGTTCGTCGCTATGGTAAATTCTAGACCAGCTAACATGGTGTCCATTACTTTTTTAAACAAACTGGGAATCACATTTAAACCAAATTGGAAACGATTTAGCTTGTAGAATCTCTTGCGGCTATTAAATGTTAATAACTTTGAGCACTGTTCACCCATCTTCTGGAACACTGCCTTGATATGTTTTTTGTGCTGTTTGTTGTTTTCGCTCTTTAGCAGGATGCCGTATAGGTACGCTATGCCAAATTCTAGTCCTGCTAACATGGTGTCCATTATTTTTTAAACAAACTGAGAGTCACCTATTACCCAAACGGGAAACGATTTAGCTTGTAGAGTCCCTCGTGTTTATTAATTGCTAATAACTTTGAACACTGTTCATCAAATTGCACCTGTCAGACAGATCTATTTTAGAAAACACTTTGCCACCATTCATCTTAGAAAAATATCATCCGGTCAAAGTAACGGGTATGTCTGGTCTTTTAGACAGTCCTTTAATACGGCTGAAAAATCAGCACAAATTCAGATCTTTTTGATCTTTTTCCTTACAAACACTGTAGGGGCAGTGCCAATTTAAGTAGTCAACTTTAGAAATTACACCTATTTTCTCTAACCGTTCCCGTTCTTTATTTATAGAATCTAAAGCTGAAAATGATATATTGCTTTTGGGTTTGAATACTGGTCTTATACTGTCTTTAAGTTAAAACCTGACCTCGATTTTCGTGGATTGTCCGATACCTTCAGAAACACGCGTGGAAATTCGTTTTTCAGATCAGAAATAAATTTTTCAGTTTCCTCATATTTTTCCTTTACTGGCACGTCCACTTTATTGCAAAATGATTTTACAGGTAATTCCCATAGATCGAAAAGTACGACCCAGTCCGTACCAAATAAATTCGTCGTATCTGGAAGAACATAGACTTTTGATTTGAAAGTCCTCTTCCTAAATAATATATTGCAGCTAAATTCACCAATAAAGTTTCGCTTTTTACTCAGACACTCCTCTAGGTATTTTTGGTACTCGTCAGTGATGGACAATCTATTTTCTTCCATGTTAGGTCATTCACAATAAAAATGTCGCTTTCAGTATCCAACAATAATTTCGCCGTTTGACGATTTATTTTCGTATTCACATATTTCCTTTTTTCACCCTTTTCAAATTTGTTCTTGAATAAAACAACATTTACTTTTGATTTAAATTTTTTCTTTTTTCTTTTCTGTTTATACCAACAGTGAGAGCTTTTGTGACGGACATAGCCACACTCGAAGCAAGCCATTTCCTTTAAAAACAGTCCTTTTTTTAAATGCGACCCCCCAACAAGCATCACACTGGGATGTTTTTGATCTATATTTTGCAAATGCCGGTTGTTTTATCGTTTGGACTCGAGAAATGTTCTTTTCTTTGATCAGCGTATTGTCTCTTTTTATATTTGTCAGCCTCTGGCATTCCTCAGTCACATTCTGTAGCGTAATTTGAAGGGGTTGCTCTATAACTATCAAAATCTTTGATCTGATGTCTTTCTCCTTCGCTTCTATAAGTCCCTGGACAAAAATTAAATATTTAAACATGTCGAATGAAAAGTCGCCTAATTTAAGCAGTTCACATTGTGAATTTACATTGCCTGCATAAGTCACAAAGTCTTCATTCTCTTGTTTTACAATTTTTAAACACTTATATCGAGTATGAAACAATCTGTCTCTTTCGTCGAACATTCCTGACAAAATTTTTATTGTTTCCTCGAACGAGATTTCCTCCGACTTTTTAGGTAAAATTAGATTCGTGTACTTAGCGTTCTCTTCTGTACCTAACTTTTGGACTAACAACGTAATTTTCTCCTCCTCAGACCATTGTTCGTACCTTTTCAAAAAAAATCGTCACGTACCTACGAAAATAGGCAGAGAAAGTTACTCCATTGTCTGTGTCATACTTGAATTCTGATAACGAATTTCAATATTTCTTCACGGGAAATATATGTAACGCTGTTCTTTTTTGTTTTAGCTATTATGGTTTCTCATAATAGCTTAGTGTCTTCCGCTTGTTGTTTTCGTAATTGCATCAGTTCATGTTGTAAACCTTTTTGTGATTCTTCAAATGTTTCTTGTTACTGTAACGACTGATACTGTTACTGTTGTTACTGCTGCTGCTGTAACTGCAAATTAGCGTGTAATGCTTTAGTCAATTCAGGCAGTTGTTCCAATATTGAGTAATTTCACTGAGTATTTTCATCGTAAGTTGGTCAAATCCGTAATTGTTACCGTTGTACGTTCTACAAACAGTGTCTTTGGGCCTTTCACGCTGTGTGTTGGAATCGAATCTTTCGTCGCCACTGTTGTATCCTTTAAAAAGGTTACAATCAGACAAAGTGGTACTCGAGTGAAAGAACAGCAACACGTGAAAAAATAAGGTTTTTTTTTTAGATCTAGGGATTTCACGCAAAATCTTAATGTCTTCCGTTTGTTGTTTTCATAATTGTAACAGTTCCTGTTGAAATTTATTTTGCGATTCTTCAAATGTTTCTTGTTACTGTAACGACTGATACTGTTATTGTTGTTACTGCTGCTGTTGTAACTGCAAATTAGCGTGTAATGCTTTAGTCAATTCAGGCAGTTGTTTTATTTTTGTTGACTAATTTCACTGAGTTTTTACAACGTAATTTGATCAATTTCGTAATTACTACTGTTGTACGTTTCGCAAACGGTGTCTTGGGGTCTTTCTCGCTGTAGGTTGAAATCGAATCTGTCGTCGCCACTGTTGTATCCTTTAAAGAGGTTACAAACAGACAAGATGGTACTTGAGTGGAAGAACAGCAACACGCACGCAGATGAAAAAAAGAGAGGTTTATTGTAAAAATTACTGGTGGCAAGCTACCAATTGCCGAAGCAAGTCACAGGTATCTCCTGTGCTCACTATATATGGCAACTTATATAGTCAGTCCGCATAAGCGATAGGGAGTGTGGGACATTCTATTACAGCAAAAAGCAATTCAATAACTTGAATTTTCGAGGAAATATGCTCTAGGACAGGATTCAAATTTGCGTCTAACTTTGCAGAAGACGGTCATTAGACCGACTCAGACAGGAAGGCCAAATAGTGACTTTTAAACGCAATAATTCCCAGATTCTTCAATGAATAAATAAAGGATTTTTTTATTTATTGGTATTTTATATTTATTCATTATTTATTGATATTCAAGCCCATAGTGGAAAATAATATATAAACATAGTGGAAAATAATATTTAAGCATTTATAATGCTTAAAAATAAACGGAGCGTCTACCCAAATATGGGTATCATCTAAAAATAACATGAAATGTTTTAAAATCTGTTAGAATAATAAATAAATATCTATCCCTTCTTTTGATATATATGCATATTATCTCTCACTGGTAGAACGACTTGGAATTTCATACTCAACCCAATTTTCAAGTGCTATGCAGATACTGACTGTTCCATAATTTCAACTTTAATAAAAAATAACTGTTTAACGCAATACTGGTGCAATTCATATATTATATACGGATTACGGTTTTATATTTAAAAAGATGTTGAATTAAAGTAGACGGAATTTTTATTTTACATTTCAAATAAACGGTAATTAATGCCATTTATTAAAAAAAATATGTATATTACGGTAGACGGACCTAAAACTACACGAACTGTTTTTTAATTTGGAATTATTATTTTATTTTATAGTAAACATAAAGGGAGAAAATTTTTTTCTAAATCTAATATATATATATATATATATATATATATATATATATATGATGCGATAGGTAAATTGTTTACTAAATTACGCAAAAATTAAAATAACACTGACATGTCATTTTAGCAGATATATTTACAAAAATTACACAAAAATATCTTGAAATACTAAAGGATAAATTTATTTAATAAAATCGCTATTGGCTTCAATCACTGCCTTCAGGCGACTTCAGGATCTCCTAAAACTCTTATGGATGGTGTCCATGTTTAAGTTGGTGAATGCTGTCATAATCCTTTTATTCGGTTCAGTTTTGTTGGTCTCTCGCTCAACTGCACCCTACACGTAATAACGAAGGAGTGTTGCAGTCCGAGAAGTGCCCAGATGAAGCGCCTATGGTAGGTAAACACACACACACACACACACACACACACACACACACACATACACACACACACACACACACACACACACAGAGAGACGCTCATATATACAAATACAATATTAATAAAATAAATTACAAAACCGAAACCTTTTATGTTGGACGAATTTTCATAATAATTTCTTTTTTTTTTTTTATCGAGTTCGCGCCAACCAAGGCAGTAAAGCCACGGAGACGCAAGGGTTTACTGGGTGTGGAAGAGTTAGAAACAGGAACATTGTTAATAAGCGAGAACAGAGGAAGAGTAATCAGAAGGACAGCAGATAACAATTGACAATGCATTAAAGGTTTTGTCAGATTTAAATTGAAAAGTATGGAGCCGAGAGAGAGCTCCACAACTGAAAAGAAGGAGAAAAAAAATGTTAGCGTAGAATTTATGGTTACATCTAGCCAGCTCGACTTTAAACTGGTGAGACCTCGTCGACAGTCTCGTAGTGAGCTTTAATTCGAATGGCCTAAGCACCAGTGCGAACAGCTCATCCGAACAATTACCATGAAAGTATTAATAGAAAAGTCAAAGGGAGACATCCTTGCGGCGGTGGGAAAGTGTCTAAAGCCGAGTCGACGGATTGGGGCATATAATATTGCTGATTCCTCTTTGGATTTTATCAAGGAGCTCTAGATAGATAGAAGAAGAAGGGATCTATACGTGACAGCAATATTCTGAGCATGGATAAAAAGTAGATTGTTTTGTTGTTTTAGCAGTATATCAAGACCTCTATGTGTCATTTTTTTTAGTCAAAATCATCTAAGTAGGGCAGTAAAGCCACCGAGACACAAAAGGTTACTGGGTCGGAAGAGTTATAAACAGGAACATTGTTAAGGAGCGAGAACAGAGGAAGAGTAATCAGCAGGATAGCATAAAGCGACTGACATTGCATTTAAATTTTTGCAGATTAAAGCTGGATGGAAAGCATGGAGCCGGAAGGGATTTTCACAAGCGAGAAGTGCAAGAAAAGAAACTGTTGGCATAGAATGTACAGTTACATCTCGCCAGCTCAACTGTAAATTGCTAAGACATCGTCTTTATTGAAGTACTGCGCTTAAACTCAAAGGGCCTTGGCATCTGAACAGTTACCATAAAAATATCTATGAAAAGATGAAATAGAGCAACTTTACCGTGGTGGGAAAGTGACTAAAGGCAAGCCACCAGATCAGGACCTGATTCGTCTTTAGATTCTATGAAAGATTTAAGAACATGCTAAAATTTACATCACTTAGTGTACTCCATAGGTTTCCTTAGAGTTGAGAGATTTTCGAAAATTCTCTCATTCAAATTTGAACGATAATATTATTTTTCTCAACATGCTTGTTTCTATATTTCACACCAAGTATAACGCTCTTTTGTCCCGTTAATATATTGAATATATTAGACACATCATTGTTTACACATTTAAAAATATTTCACTGAATATTATTAATATAACCATTCTTTGAATTATCTCCTGCATTTTTTTTCGACTGAAGCACTTTTTGAAACTTTTAGTGCATTTGATCACGCTCACTTTGGATTTTTTCACGGATTTGTGATCGCCTCTGAAAATGCCCAAAGTCACTTTCTTTCTTGACATCTTAATTTCTAAACATTTTGCTAAAAATATTGATTTGATGAAAAGCTTGCTAAATTTTTATCATTTTTACCTGCAAGAATTTGACTGTCTCTCCGACACTACGAAAAAAGATAAGAGTCTAGATTTATTTTAGGATAACCACTTTTCTCTTTCTTTATAAAATCAAATTCAATTTTCAAGAATTATAAATTCCTTTCTCTCCACCTTTGAAACTGTCATCACACCTGCGTTCTCATCTTTCTATTGCTCCTTTCTAACTGGTGCGTCTTCCTCTTCACTCTCTTCTAATTAATCTTTTTACACTTATGTAGCCCCCTGCATATCAGTGGCATTACCCCCTTGCTCGGGGTGAAACGATTAAAAAAAATATGAACATTCTCATTATTTACATTAATCATGTTTGCACTATTGTCCTCATCTTTGTTGCTAAAGACAAGAGTCCGAATAGAAATATCTACATCTAAACTTATTTATAACTGGAACTGTGTGTGTGTGTGTGTGTGTGTGTGTGTGTGTGTGTGTGTGTGTGTTACCTATAGACTCCGAAACGGTTGAACCGATTTTCTTGAAAATTTACACAGTTGTACTATACGCGTCTGTGAGTGTTCTTAGCTAGGTTTTGTGTCGAAGTACCCCCGATAAATACCGAAAATTGATAATCAAAAAAATCATGTTATAGAAGGAGTGGTCCGATTTTAATCAAACTTGATACACTCATAGACAAAGACATAAGAAACGATATTCAGAAGTTTCAACCTTGCAGTTCTTACAACAGTGCAGAAAATCGATAATATATATATATATATATATATATATATATATATATATATAAAAGGCAGGATGTTTGTGTGTGTGTCTGTTTATCTGTCTGTATGTCCTTTATACAAATCCACACTTTTATCCGATTCTCACCAAACTTCACACAAATATTCTTTAGGCTGAGTCTGAGCTCCAGGACCATGGATTAGTTTTAAAGCTTTCATTACACCCGAGCAACTGCTAATTGTAAATAATTATAACATCTCATCTCAGAAATTCAAATAGAAATTAGCATTCTCTTTGTATTCCATCGCAAACAGATGAACATAATTTAATTTATATGGATTTTTATTTGCTTGGTAGCTGAAATAGCTGCATGTTCTCTGCTGTTCTGTTATCTGTAGTCCGTGTTCAAGCCCAATTAAAAAGATAGATTTCCGAATGATGATTTTCAAGACTAATGAGATCATTTTTATACCAAAGTTAACCCAGTACAAGTCTCGAAGGCCAGTTAAGATAAGGGTTACTATTAAAATGGATATAAAGAATAAGATGTGTGATATGAATGGAAGAAGAGTTCGTAGGAAGTAGAGTTTATTCGTATAAGGAGGATAGATAACAATTGACTCTTGACTTGAAGAGGTTAACATTGGAATAATTAGGGAAATATCCAAAGTAGCAATTCTTGGGGAAAAACATGCTTGAGTGAAATATTGAACTTATATTTGGAATACGGGGGTGGGGGGTATGGTGTGACCCGCCTGTAAAGGTATGAACTGGACGAACTAAAGAATAGAACGTATCTGAATATTTACAATGGAAATAGCGATGTACTCTGAAGAGAGGTAAAATATCTTATTTTCCTTCTACTTGTTCTCCCACTTCGTTAGTAAGATCATTGCGCTTTTCTAATACCTCAGATAAATAATGGATATAAATATTATGTTTTGATCGAGTGGAAAAGCGGAAAATATATATCTGAGACGCTACTTAATTTCAGTGAGGAATTGAAAGAAAGAAAGAAAGAAAGAAAGAAGTGTTTAAAGTCTGTTTCAGTAAATTAGAAAAGTTGTTAATTGCAAATCTTTTTATTTCTACCCACTTACTGCTTTAAATATAGACTAGCATTCATATTTATGATTGTCATTGCAATATTTTCTTAATATCGTTAAAATCAAATATTTAACGAAACGATAGGAAAATTTCAAAGGATATTTTATTCTCGTAGAACTTGCTATGTGCTTATTCAGTCATCAACTTATTAAGATACATCAGAAAATTCAAATAGCAAAACCGGTTCTTTCTAGTAATGCTTTAAATTCAACCAAGTCAGTACACTAACATACTTGTAAAATATGCAATATCTGTTGAATATAAAATTTATTTTCTTTGCTTATCCACTCATTCTGTTCATTTGTTATCTCCCTCCCTTCCTCCCTCTTTCTCTCTCTCTCTCTCTCTTTAATTGTTCTTTTGTTTTCTCTTTCTCCCTTTCTCTTACTCGCTTTCACTATTTCTTTTTCATTTTCTCTTTTCTTTGTTTATTCATTCTTTCTGTTATTTTCATTTACAATGATGTTCTTCATGTTATTATAATTTACTTACCTCCTATCTCTTTATTATTTTGCTTTCTCCCTCTCTGTCTCTCACAGTTAATTTCTTTTATCTCTTTCTTCCCCTCTCTCTCTCTCTCTCTCTCTCTCTCTCTCATTGTTCCTTTGTTTATTTTACTTTCTCTTCCTCACTTTCTCTTATAAGCGTTCATTCTTTTTTCCCCTCTTTTTCTATTTTATCTATTAATCCCCTCTTTCTGTTACTTTAAATTTCCATGCTGTACTGCATTCGACATAGTTGTTCTTTCGATTATCTTCCTCTTTCTCTCTCACCTTCTCAATATTAATTTGCTTCCTCTCTTTTTCATTGGTCTTTTGTTCTCTCTCTTTCTCTATTTCTCTATTTCTGTCTCTGTCCTTGTTCCTTTGTTTTTGTTTTCTATTTCTTACTTTCTCCTACTCACGTCCACTCTTTTTTTCTTTTTCTCTTTTCTTCTCTCTTGTTATTTTCATTTTTCAATGTTGTGCTTCATGCAACTCTACAGCGGCAAATAATGAAAAAAAATATGTCTTGCACATTAAACATAATTACTTCTTTCGCAACTAAATTCCATATCAATATTTTCTCACCTGCGTCAGGTGAAAATATTTTAAGGTAATTAAAATATGTTTAATATCCTTTAAGCTGAATTAAATAGAAAACGTTATTCGTGCCAGTTTACTTGGAATGAACGTCATACATATTTGTGAACGTCACAAATTTGTGTTATCGAAAATTAAGAAGAACAGTTATTCTTCATTTTTAAAATATTCTCAGACTAGAATTTTTTAATAGTTTCGTGTGTGGATCTATGAAAATGTTTTCATATTTTCACTTAATTTAAAGCATAATAAACTGATTTGTAAATGATATGGCTGACAATGGAGGTAATAGCATTTTGCTACTGCTATCTGGGAACGTAATGTAGTTTGGGAGTGTGTTTGGCTAGAGTAAGGGTCAGCAATCTTTTGCTAACTAAGTACCGACTTAGGGTTTTAAAATCATTTATTGTGTCAATTATTGTACGTTGTGGTGCATTGGATACGAGAAATCGGGGAGCCGAGTTCGAATTCCAGCTGAATTCATTGCATTCACTTACGCGCAAATACCCTTGGGAAAGGTAATAATCCGTCTATTCCTTCCAGTTATGGGTTAAATAACAGGACAGATTGGGTTCTATAGCCTTGGTCGGCAACCAGTCTACCGCAGAAAGCAATGGCAACCTACTGCGGGATAATCTTCTGCCCAGTCAGTCATGTCTCTTTCAAGACATGATCGCCCAAGCGTGTATCACGTATGGCACTTAACTGACTGACTGATTGTGTCAACAGCATACGTCAGTATACCGGTTCTACAATATATTTTATACTGTAATATATACAATAATAAGTAAACCATATTTGTAATAAAAATAAACTGTTTTAAAAAGATTTTTAAGTTTTTATTATTAGTGGGAGCTTTCCCCTCGGAAGGTATTATACATTTTTTAAATGTTCAGGTGTTAGGCAACTTCGTTGTTGCCTTAACACCGCTCTCATGTGAAAGAAAATTTGCTCACAGTAATAATTTAAAGCAAAAGCTGAAAAAAAAGCAAAATAAATTTTCTTCAAACAGATGAAAGATCTCAGGAAGTTGGCCAACAGATGAGAATAGCAGCAGGCTTTTCTAGATGTTCGTTTTCCAGAAACTTTTTTAGTTCAACAAATTGTGCCATTGGAAATTGCTTGGCGTGCCATGTGTGGCATGCGTGCCGTAGTTTGCCGACCCCTGGGCTAGAGTATATATTTATCAACTGTCTGTTTCCATAAACAATAGGACAGAAATATTTCACCAAGGACAAAACCTTTGAATTAGTCATTGCTTTGAAAATGACCATAACCAGCTTCGGTAAGAATTTAAAACTCATTTTTGTCGATTCTTTTTTATGTGCTGATAAAGAAGGTATTTTTTAAATGTCATCTTTCTCCAAGAATTAGACGATCATGGCACTCAATAAATTCCTATTTTTTAATTTCTCGATATTTTCTGTAAAAATCAAAGAAGTAGTCTGTAATATTATAGGTGTGGCCTGGCACCTCGATATTAGTCACTTTCCAACCATCGTAGATTGTCATTTCTATATATTTTCATGACATATGTTCTAATGACATTTTCTCCTTGGTATCTCAAGCGCGTGAATTTAAGAGGTAGATCTTGAAATAAAATGTCTGGGTCACTTTTTGGCACTTCGAGATCCACCTTAAACAAATTCTCGCCTTAGACACTTTCTTCTACTGTGATTTTCTTTTATCTCCAACCAACTCTTGCAAAGCCAAATAGTAATAGGGAATGGTTGACAGGGCAGGTTTTGGTGAAACAGCAAGCTTCTAGTCCTGAACCTAAACGTTTGCAGCGAATTTAGTCATCAACGATATCATCATAAAGGAAGCGATAAGCAAAGAAGAGACGAGATAAACCCGACGACGACAATTAGATTGGTTACTAGTTTTTATCGTTTTACTCTTGAAATAGCTAGATGTTACCGTGATTTATATTCAAGTAGTTTCTTCTTTTTTTACTTTTTTTTTTTTTTTCGTAATTCTCGCCTGCGGAACTCTTTTTCTGTTTCTTGCTTCCCAGCCGCCTACAACTTTCAAAAATGTTAATGCAGTACCAATCGCTATCTTCTGTCTTCCTAAAATCTATCCCTTTATTGTCCTTTCTCATTACTAATGTCTTCCCGATTTCTTTCACTCTCAGCAACCATTGTGTCTTAGTGTCATTATCAGTTTACCTGGGGTGAAATGACTAAAAAATATATCTGTAAATTGCTATGAGTTGTTGAGGAATGCTTAACTATTGTTTTTTACGGTTTGAATTATCAAACTCTTAAACTGGCTGCCAACAGAAAACCCAGATTTTCTGCTATTTAATCCATAGATGGCCTTGAAGCAACAGGTTTATGCTTTTCTAAAGGATAATAATGCAAAAGTGAAGTCAGCAGGTGTAACACGAATTTGAACAGCTCACTCGCTTGCTTCGCTAACCTTTATGCAACCAGCACATCCAATCAATGCATCCTCGTTTTGAATATTCCTTGTCCCTTCAGGACATGGATGATCACAATATCCTATTTTAGCTTTGTAAAGTTTGTCTTTGCAATACCTCTTCCAGACCATGTTTTGCCACCCACAAGATCGTTGGGTAAGTTAGTCGCAGTTCTCCTCTGTCCCTGTTGATTTCAGTATGTCCTGTGAGAGTCAAATTCTCCAAACCCTCTTTTATTAAATTTCAACTGACTCTTTCTGATTTAAAGTATAAGTGTCTTTTTTGTTCCCATTTTCTCTAAAACTTCGTCATTACTCACACATGTTCAGTCCATGTTATTCTCAGGATGCTTTTGCAGAACCGTATTTCTCTTGCCTGAAGTTTCTTTTTCATCTGTCTGGAGATTTTCCAGCATTCAATGCCACAGAGAAGGACAGAAATAAAGGATTAGGGTCGAAATTCCAATCAACTGAAGATGACCGGAGAGTACAACGGCCAAAACGCTGTGAATATGGCAACAAAGATGAGGACAACAGTCCAGTGTAAACGGTGTAATTTTTTTCCATTTATTGAAATAGGTAGATTTTACGAATAAATGCATATATATATGTGTGTGTGTGTGTGTGTGTGTGTGTGTGTGTGTGTGTGTGTGTGTGTGAATATTTATATGCTTAGTATATAAAAAGCATAACAATAAAACAATTTTAAAACACAGGTGATAAATGTGTCTGAAAATATACTTGCAAGTAATCAATTTTACATTGGCAAACGTAAAAGCCTGAGTGTTTTAATAATTTTTTGATGTTCATTTACATCATAATCAGGATATCAAAGTCTTTATGAGAACAAAATTTGTAGTTTCCTTGTCTTTAGATAGATAGATAGATAGATAGATAGATAGATAGATAGATAGATAGATAGATAGAAAAAGCTTTACTATAAAAAAAACAATGTATATACGAGTATAGGAGTTATTAAAAATTAGGAGAATATTTAGTATATATATCGATCAGCACTTTTGCTTAGGATTTGAGTAGCATCTGTGTTCTTGAAACTGTTTTCTTATCAAAAGACTTTCGGCTTCATTAATTAATTTAAAGGTGTGGCAGAGAGTTACTTTGTTTCGCGGTAACAATTGGCAACTAGAAATTTTCAGAGCAGGTTTGGCAAAGGGCTAAACATTTCCGAGGCTGTAAAATCAACCATGTAACCTTATTTTATTTCAGCAGTGGATGTAAACAAAAATAAGAATTACGCTCTAACCTATCGATCAACGTTACGAGTATTTGTAATTTAAATCTCGATAACGAACCTATCGCTGGACTTATTCGCGGGTTAAACCCATTTTTAGATTAACTAGCAAGGTAACCTTACTTATACTTCTTTTCAAGATGATTATTTTGTTGATTAATGTCAGATTCATCGCTGATTTTATATATAACTGAAAAAAATAAAACCCAAATAGATAATAATTCTTATTTACAAGAATTCTAATAATTTCGGACTTTGAATGTTACATTTCAGCTGATCAATTTTACAGCCTTTTTCAGGTGTAGACCCTAAGGAGCCAAATTTTACAAAGATCTATCTAGAACGGGCAAAGACCACCTGCCGTTTCTCGGTGTTGCAAACAGCATTAAGTGATATAATTAGTACACTATCTGTCATTTGTCGTTTTAAATTCAGCACTTTATGAAAAAGAGTTACTCGCAATATATATATATATATATATATATATATATATATATATATATATATATATTCCATTTGTAAACGAGTTATTACGCGACCTAGATTTCTGCCATGAGTGGCGTCTTCAGGCAAATTTTGATAACTGATTTTACCGTTTTACCGTTTACCGATTTTATAGGAAAAGGAATACGGTAAAAGGTAAAATCAGTTATTAAAAACCACTCATGGTAGAAACCTAGGTCGCGTAATAACTCGTTTACAAATGGAATATATATACATATATATACATGTGTGTGTGTGTGTGTGTGTGTGTGTGTGTGTGTGTGTGTGTGTGTGTGTGTGGTTTTAATACAAACAATTTGTCACTTTAACTGAGGTGGTTCATGCCGACTTTCTTGAGAACACCGCTGTGATGTCCATACTCATCGGGGCTGTTTTTTCTTGCAAGAAAGCTCAGTTTATGGTACAATTTATTTGCACTAAAACTATCAAATGCTCTATATCCACCCCGATATCGAGTACTTTTACAATAAAAAATACCTGCTTGCCAAGATATCTTATTAGTAAAACTACTGAAAAAATAACAATCTTGGCGCCAAACATTGTTATATATATATATATATATATATATAGTGGTGCGCGCACACCCGTGTTTCTGTATGAATATACGCACATATATCGTGTGTGCACGTACTGCGCCATATATAGACAATTACTAACTTGTCATATTGGGCAACATTTACCGATATAGAATTTAGTTATCTGCGACTTTAGGAGCTGCTTATAAAATAGGATTGGTTAATTTTACCCACTAATGCGAAGAAAGTCTGCTTCAAATTAACTGACCCTCACCTTTCGAATATCACCTAATTTACTCTTGTAGCCCAATATGTTTTCCTTACCTGTAGATCGTTAATATTTGATTAATTAAATGGATATTAATTGGGAGCGCAGTTTTGCTTTAATACCAGATTATAAACTGATTCCCCATGTTCTATCATATTAAATTCTTACTTTCAAAATCGTGGAGTCAAGTTTGAATTCTGTTTGGGCTCGTTGCATTTAAAAGTATGCATCTATTCCCTCCTCATGCTATAGCTTAGGTAGTAGGAATAGTATCTAGAAAATCATTGCTATTCTTAAAACTATTGTTAAAGCATTATTCCTTCGCAAAAGAATGCATGAATTATCCTTACAATCTAAAGTACGTTTTGTATTTAAATAACCTACAAAAGATTACATAAGCTCTAACAAATACTCATTTATTCAACTAGAGTATTTTGCACCGTTGTATCCCCACTCTCTTCAATATGAAAATTATCGTTCACAGTGACATTGAAAGGAGAATAATGCAATGGCTTCCTGTTGTGGGGTCTTCCCTTTTCATAACGATGGACTCATCTAGAGTATACTTATACTCTTGCTATAGAAGCGAGACGGAAGAAACCGAGGTTCCACAGAGAACCAACCTGACGATACAGAGGTTTGACGGAGAATACAGCTTAAGGAATTCATAGTAGCTCTGTGCTCCACTCAACCAGAAGATTATTACGCAGCACCCGTCAGCTTCAGACGTGGACATACTAAATATATTACTGCTTCACTTCAGATACTTGTGTATATACTTTTTACGAACCCGTATTCCTGGATTACTAACCTTTGTTCAAATTTGTATCCTTACGTTAATATACTTATTTTTCTATCTCAATTTCTGGTTGCTGTTCTTTTATTTGTGCGGTTCCCTGGACCCACAAGACTTCCCTGTTCCTTTTGCACAGGGGATGTTGAAATTACTCCGTTCCTCTACTCAGAAGTTAGAGAGGCCTACCTAAAAGACAGCAGGTGAACTGAAATTAGCGTTTTTCTTCTTTTAGTCTGTTTGCTAACCAAGTTCAGTCTGTTTTGCTATTTTACCTATTGATGTCTTCATACCTTTACCAAGGGTATTAATACGTAAGAGAATACAATGATCTTGCTTCGGATTCGAACTCCGAGCAAATATCTATAACTTTACTCTGATTCTAATGAATCTTACAATTTCTTCAATTTAGAAATCACATTTGAGTGCAAAGTTGTCCGCTTGATCTAGAAAGTGCGATGGATGAATTGTCGTTTAAATTACGCAAACATGAATATAACATTGACATCTTATTTTAGCAGCTATATTTACTAAAATTACACAAGAATATCTTAAAATACTAAAGGATAAACTCAAGTTTATCTTTGGTGTTACAAGGAGTTTTTATGGTTTCTCACTCAAGGCTCTTGATGTAGGCATCTGTGTTGAGCCTGAGGCCCTGTGAGAATATGAATGTAGGCATAACGTCGCCATCACTAGTGATCACTCTAAACCTTCATAATCACCATTAGACTCATTCAACTTTTTCCGAATCTTCTACCGTTTCCTCAGATTGACACGCAAATACTCTGATATGTTCGTATTAGAACTTCCAGCGCGAATGCTAAGCAGTAAAGCATTCCGTTACCAAATTTTTGGCGGAGTGAATTGCGTCATGGTGCTTTTTTTTTACTCACAGACGTTGCTCAACTGGACTTACTCTACTGTGCCATCAGCAAAATCGAAAATAAACTACGCGCATGCATAAAATTAAAAATATAAAATACCCTTATAATTTACCCTTCGCATTCTTTTGAAAACTAAGCGATACTAAATTTTGAATTTCGCAATATGCAACTTTCTGTGTAAGTTTTAAAATCAACTAATCTACATTTGGGCAATCAAGGAGAGGAAAGTCTATTCAAACTTTAGTCGTTTTGCTTCGACCATTTTATCATCTTGTAATCCAGTCTTGCAAATATGATTATGAAAATTCTAAAACTGACATTTATTATTTCCTAAATTTCTCATTTGTTTTATGTTGGTATGTTGTTTAATTTTGGGGTCACGAAACTTTAAATAAAATACTCGTAAGTAAAATCAATGAGTCGTGTGCTAATGCTTTCTCGTTTATTTTGTTTCGTTAATTCATTATGCTTGTCAAGATCACCATCTGATTTTGTCACATTTTCATGTTTACTTTTAGGCTTCCGTTTTTGTTTGTTTCTTTTGGGGGGGGGTTATAGAGAACAGAACTCATCGATTATGATTAATCTGCTTGTTGTACGAAAACATTCACGTGTCATTGATCTTTCTTTGCTAGAAATAACAGTGTATTAAGGAAACCTGATGAAGCATTAAAAACGGGCGGCTATCCATAACAATCAGATCGTAAGTTTGAATGTAGTGAGACTGTTTGCCAAACTTCTGAACGATGAGACTCTGTAAATAAAAGACTCATGGAATGCTTGATTCGAAAAGTGATCAGTATGGAAATCAAATAGACGAACATTATATATATATATATATATATATATATATATATATATATATATTGTGTGTGTGTGTGTGTGTATTTTGGCAGCATTTTTTCATTAATGCAGGTTTCATTGAATAATATAGACAAGTTTTGTCTATTAATTTTGTGTAGGATCCGTTCATACGTCTGATATACTTGATGGTGATGTCGTTGAAAGACAACAAAAAATCACAGTAATTGTTGATTTTTTTATCGGGTCTAAGCTTTCGGCTCACATAAGCCATTATCAAAGAGTAAATATTAACACACAGTAAACATAGAAAAAGTTATTAAATAAAATTAATAGACAAAACTTGTCTATATTATTCAATGAAACCTGCATTAATATATATATATATATATATATATATATATATATATATATATATATACATAAAGTGTGTGTGTGTTTTGGTGGTGGGGTAAATTATAACTAGCTGGACGTGATAATTGCATGTTTAAAAATGGTGCCTGTAGTCACTGTTTGGACACAGAAGTCAAAAGTCAGGATTTTGAATGCCGATTTTTTACCCTAGATTTCTTTTATATTTTTATAACATTATTTACAAAACATGTTGTTTGTGTCCTTCGTGATGTCACGAATAGGATTTTAGTTTACCTAAACTTCCCTTCATTCTGAATATTATAAATCGGAACACAGCAAATTCTATAGGTTGAAAATTAAACAATATCTACAGCAGTATTTTAGTACCGACAACATTGGAATTTGTATGTACTCGTGTTTTGTTTCTTAAAAATAATTTCTATGATCTTTCCTTTTATGTTCAATAAAAACTGGATAAAGAAATTGAACAGATATTAAATTTAGATTAAATTTAGTTGCTACAAATTCTAAAAATTCAATGCGAGATTCTTTCCAGAAAGTTAGTGCTGCGTGTTATACACAAATACTTGTAATACAATGATTAAAACACCTTGTCCAAAAAGATTCAAACAAGAACAGTTCGGCCAATTTTAAATGCGTCACGGTTCTGTATTTTTTTTTATTATTTTGGGCAGGGAAGCGTGTATGCATGAAAGAAAGTAAGTATGGTTCTTTACTATCAGCGCTACTTTCTGTGGAAAAACGAGTAAAGAATCCAGACATTGCACCATATGAGCACATCACTGACGTTCAATACTATCGATTTATTTCACAGAAAATGTAATCTTAAAACGACTTGTTAAGATAATCTCCAGATTAGGCGTCACGAAAAGGTGGTGGGAAATCAAGATAAGACGGTTGCTACCATTATTATATGAAATATGAAAAGAAAGAAAGAAAAAAAAGAAAGGAAGGAAGGACATTTACTGAAAGAAAAAGAAAGAAACCAAAAATGAAGAAAAAGAAAAAAAAGAAACAAAGGTACAATGGTAGCAAGGAGGGAAAAAAGGAATAGGAAAAAAAATAGGAAGAAAACTTAATTCTGATAAAATGAAAAAATACAAACAAGAAGAACAAATGAAAGAAAGGAAAGACACAGTAAATACAAAAATAAACATGTAAGAAATAAGCATAGAAAGAAAGAAAATTTGAAGGAGCAGTAATAAAATAGAAGAAAATGTTAAAGTATGAAAAAAAGAAAGTAAGAATAAAGATTCAAAAATGAAAAAGAATAAAATGGCAACAAGCAAAATAAATGAAAGAAAGAATATTGAATATTGAGGAATGAAGTAAAAACAAAAAATGAAAAATATATAAATAAATGAAAAAGAAAGAAAAATGAAAGGAAGTTAAGGAGAAAGAAAGATAATTGAAATGAGATAAAAAAAGGAAGTAAGACTATTGGGAGGAACAGAAAATAAAAGAAAAAATAGAGAAATAAAAATGAAAGAAAAGAAGAACAGAAATGTGAAATGAAGTAAAGAGGGTACTATTGGAAGTGAAAGAAAATTCTTAAAAAGAAACCAAAAAAAAAAGAAAGAAATAATAGAAACAAGCGAAAAGAAAGAAAGGAATACTGTTTGCGGAATGAAAATGACAAAAAATAGGTGAAAAAATGAAAGTAAAAAGCAAGGTGTAAATAAAGTGCAATAATTCTTTGAAGTTATTTTGAGACGCGTAGAATATCTCGCTTTATTTGTTCGAAATTAAAACTGTAAAGAACTCAATGCGATACAGTACGAGCTGAAAAGTCTTATCTTTCAAATATGAATAAAATGCAGTTAATATTTAATCAATAATTGATATATATATATATATATATATATATATATATATATATATATATATATTCTAAGTCCCTATGTTTTATGACAAGTGCTAGACTGACCGTGAGTGACGTACCTTTTGTATGTTTATTTTTATTTAGAAAATGTCGTTTGATTCATTCATGAATAAGTATTTCGCATAAGGAATAAAACAAGTAGATATTCGGGCTTTAGTAACAATCTTCGTAATTTTTGTTTGAATTTCTGAGATGAGGTGCTACCATTATTTACATGCTGACTATTGTCCATATCTTTTCTGTTGTTATTACGTTTTCGTCTGCTTATTGTTATCTTTATGAATAAATAAAGACAAATGACGGCAAGTCTTTAAGAGCAGCAGCAGTGACAAAAGAGAAAAACTGTCAAGCATGACAAGCAGTAGCACTAGCACTAGCACTAATCAGCAGGTAGATTAGGTTTAAAGCTCCAAGTTTTCCACAGAGAATTGCTCCATGAGACAATAGTTTAATTGATTAAGGCGTTGGTCTGTGAATTTAGTGAAAAAATAATCGTGAATTCAATGGGCTTGCTAGTATGTACTTAGATTCAGTGGAAACAGAGCAGGTAATAACTGAGTAGTGCTAAAAATAAAAAAAATATCCATGAACACGGGCATTAAATAAAGGGTTCACTTCATACACTTGATCAAGTGATAATAACAACAAAGATAAGGACAATAGCCAGCATGTAAATTCTGTATTCTTCCCTGTATAGAAATTGCACTCAATAAATGATATGCATGGGTTATGTTTACATTCGTAGAAGTGACACGTGCTCTTCTATTCGTCACGTCCTAATATTATTAGCTACCATTACATTATAAGCGAAGAATTATTAGCACATGCTGGCGACATGAATCCAGAAATATGATAGGGAAACCGGGTGGATGTCTGGCAAGTCTACGTTTTTCTTGTTCTCTCGTAAGCGATATTCTTTTGCTTATTTTTCGACGATTGCGTTCTTGGTATATTTATAATGGGTATGATAATGATAGTGAAAATATCGGTTTCATTATAAGAAAACAGGCGGCGTTCATTGTTCGAACCGCCAGTGCCACTATCGGATAAAGTTTATAAAAATCTTTCTATTTAAACAGTTTTTCAATCAACAATTTTTTCCAGTACTGATGAAGGTTTCCTTCTGTACTTTTTGCTTGAAGTAGTGGCGATTGATTGTGTCATTAATTTCTCTCCTAATTACAATTGCTATTCATTTCAATTATTGCTGTATTTGGAAGCCTTCAAGCGATGTGGTTTCTGTTTTTTGGTACAGTTCTTTGTAATTCTGCGTTCACAAATTTCGAAGGGGGATTATCCTCGCTAAGGCATACATGCCTCATTCACGCGAAGACATTTTTAATTATTGGTTTAATAAAATGGTTGTCGTCAGCTAAATATTTAGTTATTTCAGAACGAGTTGGATCCAGGCATAACATCCATATGACAACCTCGAACTGATAAAAAAAAGTATTTAAGAAAATAACTAGTTTTTAGGTTAATGTTCTTTTTTATTTGTAGCTACTTGCGTTGTTGTGCGTGGGTAAGCCTAGCGAAGCCTATTATATGTTCATTTTCTTTATCTTTTATACTAAAGAATTGCATATAAACACTTACTGTTCTTCACTGTTAACGAGTACGTTCAAAATATTCACGAAGGCAATCCAACAAACTATGGTTTTCGCATATTTATGATCCAATATAATTCACTCTTATATATTTTAATCAATTCACCCAAAGCAAACCAATAATGACACTAAATTATCACTGGGAGGGAAAGAGTAAAAAGAAAAAGACTTTAAAGGAAACCGGAAGCCTAGTCCTCAACAAGAAACAAGGGATAAATCTCTGCTCCTATATGTTTTAGGACAACGGTAACTTTTGCCTCAAGTTTAGATGATTGTGTGAACTCAGTTTAGTTCAAACAAAACCTTGTGTTATTTAATACTCTATTTGATGAAATATAAGAACTATTGACATTTTTTTAACTTGCCAAAATAACTTCTAAGATATCTGGTAAACTAATTTTTACTCCAACTTCCTAATCTGTTAGTAATTGCACCTAGTTTCATTCCATAACCCGCATATATAAAATATTATGTAGAATTTTTATCAGAGTGCCCAGACACTACTCTCTGTTTTGAGGCAGATATTACGATCCATTCTTAAATCATCACGTAAGGGGCTATGTCTATATTTAACTTCTAAATGTAAACAGAGATCATCTTGTATGTTGTTATATTTTCATCTTATATAACATTAAATACAATATATAATGTTATTTTAGCTTATATATTATTCAGTACAATATATAGTGCTATTCTATCTTATATGATATTAAATTCAATACATAGTTTCAGTTTTTCTTCTCTACCATTAAATGCATTTAATGTTATATTTACCAAATGCGTACAAACTCATACATGTAAAATTCGCCATTTAATATTGTACATTATTATAAAATATTTTTCAGATATTAATTTGGCGCTCAGTGACTGCCTTCTGAGTATTAAATTCCCTAAACCGTCTTTCTTGTTATGCGTCCAAGAAATTTCAACTATCTCTTTCTGATTCTAAACGTTCTTTTCTTTGCCATTTTTCTTAAAACTTCCTCATAGCTCACACACCCCGTTAATAGTAACCTTGGTGACCTTTTGTAAATCACAACTTTCTTAGCTTGAATTCTCATCTAATCTTCATTTGTAAGGAAATTATCCAGCATTAAAAGCATATATAACATAGATGTTCAATACTCTTTTCTCTTGTTTCTAATTGAATTTTCTTACGTCTTTATACGTTTAATAGTATTATGTAAATATTTTAAAGCTATTTCACGCCAAGCAAGGCGATAAAGCCCCTAAGACGAAAGGATGTTACTGAGAGTAAAGGAAACTGAGAAAACTTTATTCAAGAGTGAGGGCAATAAAAGAGACAAAAGATTTTTTTTCCTAAAGACAGGCAAGTTCCACAGGTGCGAGAGAAGAAATAATTAGAATAGAACTTACGGTTGCATCTACAATTTTAGCAGTAAAATTATGAGACCTACCTGTCCAACTAATATTATGCTTAAATTCATGAGGTCAAGGTACCAAAGAGGAAAGATCATTAGATTAATTAAATATTTATGGAAAACACACTAATTAAATTTCGTATTCACAATCAGCAAACCCTTTAAGCGAATGCAAGCACCCGAAGCAGGTTGATATAATTAATTATTTACTAAGCTCGCTTTACTCTGAGCCAGTAGCATAGTTTGGGTCACGTAGAGCAGATCTTCATTGATTGGTTGATTTGTTTCTACGACCTATCAACTTTTTTATGTTATCTAAAGCCGAAACATATTTATAAATTGTAAGAATTTTTTGAAGATAATGATTTTCTGATACAATTCTTACTAATTAACCCATAGCTGGGAGGAGGAAAAATGGATTCATACCTTTCTCAAGAGTATTTGCACGTAAAGTAATATAGTAAAACAAGATTGGAATTCGAACTCGACTCTCCTATTTTTCTTTCCGAGTCTTTACCATTACATCACCTGCACATCCAAGCTTTGATATTCATCAACGGTAACTCATTTAGAGACTGACCAGGTTCAAAGTTGCTTAACTTCGGTTATCGGATAGTGCGGTTCATATGGACTAAATTAAGATATGTGATATTAGTTTACTGCTTGTCGCATCATCAAGATATCATCTTCTATGTTCGCGTTTGTATTGTTTGCTAGTTACTGTTAAAACCCATTTAGCCAAAAATTACAGACATAACACAAACTGTCACCGTTTGGTGTTGACATCAGTGTCCACTGCTATATTTACATACGCTTTATCCCTGATATCATACCATAACATAAATATAGCCTACTTTAACGTTATATTTTTATTTATCTATCTATCTATCTATCTATCTATCTATCTATCTATCTATCTATGCCTGTTCGTATCTATCTATCTATCTATCTATCTATCTATCTATCTATCTATCTATCTATCTATCTATCTATCTATGCCTGTTCGTATCTATCTAGCTAGCTATTTATCTATCTATGCAAAATTGATACATACGCTCTAAAATCTTGTCGGTCATTAAAAATTTTTTGATGATGCAACTGTTCTTTAGCATTTCAAAAAATCTACCTTTCGTCAGTAGAGGGTTGAAAGCGGGGAACAAAAAATAAGTAACTACAAAAAAGAAAAAACAAATAGGTTTGGTATGACAGACATATGCGTTGTGGGGCAGTGGGTATCGACTCGTCACAAGAAATCGGAGAGCCGAGTACGAATTCCGGTCGAAGTTTTTGCATTCACTTACGCGCAAATACCCTTGGGAAAAGTATTAATCCATCCCTTATCCCTCCAGCTACGTCACTGTGTTTATGCTTAAAATGAGGCATATTTTACCATAACTCCCACTCTTTTAGTTTCTGCCATAAATCGATAGTTTTATTTTACTTGTAATGTGTTCGTTTTTGTCTTGTCGTCCTGTTTGTCACGAAAAAAAAAATTGACTAAACACTTGTTAGCAGACTTACTGAACGGAAGGTATTAAAGGTGTTTTTTTAAGACATCACAATGGAAATGTCTGGCTCGGAAAAACGTTGTACTTTCAGATTTATCTTCAGATCTTGTGATTCTAACAGTCCAACTGTTTTGCCGCCAAGATAAATATGCAACAGAGTAGGTTTATTGATTTACTAGTGAGATAGTTTTAGCATTGTTTGTGATAAAATGTTCTGTTGTGCTTTTGGATGGTGGGGATTAACTAAAACTAGATTAGCATGGCACAAGGCGGAAGGAGAGCGTTGGTTACAATCTTTGCTAGATACCGTTAAAACCCATTTAGCCAAAAATTACAGACATAACACAGACTGTCACCGTTTGGTGTTGACCCCAGTCTCAACTGCTATATTTACATACGCTCTATCTCTGATATCATACCATAACATAAATATAGCACACTTTAAAATTATATTTCTATCTATCTATCTATCTATCTATCTATCTATCTATCTATCTATCTATCTGTCTGTCTGTCTGTCTGTCTGTCTATCTATCTATCTATCTATCTATCTATCTATCTATCTCAGCTATGCCTGTTCGTATCTATCTAGCTATTTATCTATCTTGTTTTGATGAGCTTCTCAGATGCACGCTGGCAATAAGAACAGGAAATTCTTATTCCCATATTTTTTCATTGAATTTTATAAGCTATAAGCTTGCTCTGAATACTATAAGCTAAGTTTTGGGGTTATAATCACTTGACTGTATTCCTTTTACATGTGAACATTATTTCTTTTTTTTTGTTTTTCGTTTTTACTTATAGTTACTTTGCTTTTGACTTACATTATAGATTCTTCTGCGTCATTATTTTGCACCACTGTTTGTTCTTTTTCCCCTTTTTATAATTGTCTTTGAAGATTTTATCAGTTCCGTTTAATCGTGTCTGCTTATTATTCAGAATGGGAAAAGGATTACGGAAGGATACTGTGTCACACTAATCTTCCAATTAAGGTGGGCCTGTCCAGGAAATGAGTATTTCGAGTCTTTGTACTTACCTAAAGTTCGAACAAAGATCTCAGTTCCATAAGTTTAGACTTTTGCAGTTAAAACTGACCATGTCATATATACAGTTCTGAACAATCCTCATTCTCTTTGTATTACAATGGGAAGAAGAAATTTCCATTCGGACAGCTTTCTTCCAAGAACCGCTAATTTATGGAACAGGGAATGCTTTTCCAACCACTACAGTCTTCGCATCTTCAAGTTTAGTGTCAATATTACCTATTCTATATATCCTCATAATCTGCGCTTACTTCCGTTTCCATGTCTATACAACAACCTCACTTATTAACTTCCTACCTTGAGGGGTCAGAGGGGTCGCATAGGGGTCGCAGGTTCGAATCCTGCCGAATGACACACATTTTCGTAATACAAATTTATCGTAAATAATCAGGCCAGTAGATATAAATATATAATACTGTTTAATTAAAAACAGAATATCTACTTAAATACGAGTATCGATAAAAATAATGTTCAAACAATTCATTTCAAATTGTCGGTTGTTTATAACCAAGTTTCGTTAAAATTCGATAATTTCCGTAATATATATATATATATATATATACAGAGAGAGAGAGAGAGAGAGAGAGACAGAGAGAGAGAGAGAAAGAGAGAGAAAAGTGAGAGAAAAAGAGAGAGATTCGCATTTGGTCTATCAACTCTGCAAACATGTTTTCAATGTCGAGCATTTTCGTGACTACATTGTTTTATAAAGTATTTTGTGAAGTTGAACGTTGTTTAAAAAAAACAATTCTACTTGATTATGAGAACTTGTTCTCCTGAATCACATTGTTGCCTTATTTTCTACATTGCCTTTATGCGTCCCTGCGATGTGTCTCGTATTAATCAGTTTTAATAATATATATCAGGAGAGCTGGAAAACTTCCCTACATACCAAGAAGCTCTTCAAAATAAGATAGATAAATAGCTAGATAAATAGATATAAACTGAGATAGATAGATAGATAGATAGATAGATAGATAGATAGATAGATAGATAGATAGATCATTTTAAAGTGTGCTATATTTATGGTATGATATCTGATATGGTATGAGATAGAGCGTATGCAAATATTGCAGTGCACACGGATGTGAACACCAAACGGTGACAGTTTGTGTTATGCTTGAATGCAATCAGTCAGTCAGTTAAGTGCCATACGTGATACACGCTTGGGTAATCATGTCTCGAAAGAGACATAACTGACTGGGCAGAAGATTATCCCGTAGTAGGTTGCCATTGCTTTCTGCGGTGGACTGGTTGCCGACCAAGGCTACAGAACACAATCTGTCCAGTTATTTAACTTATAACTGGAGGGAAGAGATGGATTAATACCTTTCCCAAGGGTATTTGTTCGTTAGTGAATGCAGGGAATTCGAACTCGGCTCCTCGAATTCGAATTCCAGTTGAATTGGAATTCGAATTCGAGGAGCCGATATTCGTGCCAAAACAATGAAAACGATAATAGAAATAACTAGTATAAGAACAGCAGTTGCCATGGCAAGTAAGAAAGAAAGAAAGAAAGAAAGAAAGAAAGAAAGAAAGAAGGCAAAGAGCTTGTGTTCTTTATAAATACAAAGAAATTAATTAATCTCATTGTCCACATTTATAAATTTTACTTATACACACACACCACACATCAATATGTTCGTGTGTGCATATACATATATACAAGATGTAATGGATAAATTGACACCATTATAAATTTTTAATTTTGTGCATGAGCCTTGTTTGTTTTTAATTTTGACAACTGCACAGTATAGTAGAGAAAAAAGACTACCATAACGTAATGCTAGAAAGTTGAAAACAGCTTTCTGTACTACTTTGCATTTACATTGAAAGCTGCATCTGGAATGCATCCTTGGCCATGACAATACGACTTCGGATCTCCGTATCCCCGACTTATAATTTGCATTTTGGGATTCTCTTTTTATTAATTACCAAGCATTCTGTAAGAATACATAGCACCAAAATTATGAATAGTGGAAGAAAACACGCTTCCTTAAAGATTAGCTTTCAAAATGCTAGTTCTCCTTTGCCTTCGACCAACAGCGATCAGAAAGTGATAAATCAACCCACCCACGAAGCAGGCCCGCAAAGCTTTTCTTTTTAAAACACGAAGAATATTTGCTAAATTTTCATTAGCATAGCATAATTCTGAATGAATGTAAGAAGATTGTTTACCTCAAACTTTGAATCAGACGTGCCTTTTCCAAATCCCAATTTTCTTTTATTATCTTTTGACCATCGATTATTAACTACATGTAAAAATACGTATTTATGGTAACTAAGAAGTAACGCATTCCTCCCTTTCCTTACATTCTCTCTCCCTCTCTCTCTCTCTCTCTCTCTCTCTCTCTCTCTCTCTCTCTCTCTCTCTCTCTAAGAAACACACACAGATACATACATCTTTCTATATCTCAGAAGTGCGCACAGATGGAAGAACACACATAGACATGCACATGTGCACATAGAGTAATCGGTCCGGCAAGGTCAAAATGGCAGCCAATATTCAAAACGATCTCTAGTCTGTCGTTAACCGAGGCAAAAGATGGCTTTTTGATTTTAACACCTCCAAAAATAAAATTCTCTTTGGTTCAATCATCTGAGAGACACCTCTCTACCTTCTATCAGCATGACTGATGTTAGCCTCCTGGAAAGTGACTCGTTACGCCTTTCCGGGCTCACGTTCTCGCCTAACATGAAGTAGAAAAACTACCTTGAATCCATTGCCAGGTTATTGCTAAGAATGACCATTCACTGTGTCGAGCGAGACAATTTTTTCTCTCTAGAATCTCTTTTACATATTTATGTCTACTATTCGTTCATAATTAGAATATTGCTGCCACATATAGTCTGGTGTTCTTGCTATTTACCTTGAGCTCCTTGATAAAATCCAAAGAAGAAATAGCAATATTATTGATCTAGATCTGTTGGCTTGGCTTCAGTCCCTTTCCTACCGCCGTAAGGTTGCCTCTCTGTGTCTTTTCTGTAAACACTTTCATGGTAATTGTTCGAATGAGCTCACCAGTATGTTACATAGAGATTTTGAATTTAAGCGCCGTACTAGACTGACCTCGGGATCTCATCAATTCAAACCGCTTCTTGCTTTTCAAACTTGTTAAAACTCCAAGCTTTCTAGTCAACTTTAATCTGCAAAAATTTCAGTGTTGCTGCCTACTTTCCTGGTTACTCTATTCTCTTCCCGCTCATTATTAATGCTTCTGATCCTAATTATCCTACACCCGGTAACCCCTTGTGTCTTAGTGTCTTTATTGCCTTTTATGGGGTGACAACGATTAAAAAAAATTAAACCGCTAATGTCGCCATTATCATTCTAATCTACCAGGACAAAACATGAGTATGTTAACAACTCTAATCAATTAAGATGAGTAATTATGTGAGTCATGCCTGGTGTCGCATTAGGATATTTATAATTATTATTAATAAATTGCCATGTACAAACCAAGTATCTAGTGATAGTCACTACGGCTCTAAAATGTCTGAAACCTTCAACAGCTTTCCCAATATTCCTGCCATCTATTAACATTTCCCTGTTCAAGATTGCTTCATTCTTTCCTCGAATCGCAAATTCATGCATCATTGCCGTCGGAAATGTTCCAAGTGCCTAGTTTATTACAGGCTGTGTTGTCTGATTTACAGCTTCTTAAATTCTCGGGCGAGCGAGATGTGCGGGTGGCGTAATGTACAGTGACTCGGAATAAGAAATGAGGAAGTCGACTTTGAATTCCAATGGAACACGTTATATTCACTTACGTGCAAATATCATTGGGAATGGTGAAAATCCATCTTTTCTTCCCAAATTATGTGTTGAATAGTGATATTTGTATCTGGAAAAATTACTGTTATCTAAAAAAAAATTACTTTTACAAACAAAAATATATTTCGGTTTTAAAAAAAATCCATTAAATGTTGATAAATTGTAAAAATTGTGTGATTATTTTCCTTTTAACCTTTAGATTGGCTTAGCCTCAACTATTATTATTATTATTATGTCTCTTTTCATCATATTTCGATTTCTGCTTTGGTCTCACTACCAACCAAGTCTGCGGGGAGACCTAAGGCAGGTAGTGGCGTGTTATGACACCATTTCATGTTTTTCTATCTTCCCTATCATCCCCAGCATTACATAGATAACGTTTTCCTTAGTGTGTGGGCTGTACTTAATAAGACAATTTTTTGTATATCTCTTAAACTGGGGTTTCCAGGGATTCTTTCAATGTGTTGTTTTGTTCCATTTTTTATCATTCCAAGTGCACCTACTATCACTGGCACAACTGTTGTTTTCAATTTCCACATTTTTTCTATTTCAATTTCCAGGTCTTTATATTTTGACAGTTTTTCAAATTCCTTGATTGCTATGTTACAATCCGCTGGACAAGCCATATCAATTAATAGACAAGTTTTCTCCTTCTGGTTTTTAGCAGTAATGTCTGGCCTGTTTGCTTCAATTTTTCTGTCTGTGTAGATGGTGTAATCCCATAGAATGGTTACATCTTCTATTTCTGTAACCGGTGCTGGGTGATGTTCATACCAGTGTTTGTTTACAGTTTTTCCATAATGTTTGCACATTGCCCAATGTAAATATTGCCCAACTCTATCGTGGCGATTTTTATATTCGTTTGGGGCAAGCACAGAACAGCCTGAGATTAGGTGGTCTATTGTTTCTTGGTGTTTATCACAAAACCTGCATTTTGGATCCATATTATTATGCATAATATTTGCCTGAAAATTTCTCGTGAAAAGACTTTGGTCTTGTGCTGCAAGTATAAATCCTTCAGTTTCAGACTTTAATCCAGATGCACGTAACCATCGATGAGTATTAACTTTGTCAACATTGGATTTATTGGCACGTACTGGATATTGGCCATGTAGAGGTTTGTCCTGCCAGCGCTGTTTCATCTTTTCAAGAGCTTTATCTTTGGCTTTCATTTTCATATTTTTTGCCGCAGTAGTTGGTTCTTGTCTACTGTTTTGCTTTTCTACAGAATCTACTAACTGTAAATCTTGTTTGTATTTACTGCCTTCTTTTATTATTGAATATTTTTTCTTTCTTACTTCATGTTGCCTTACAAATTGTATCATCCAATCCTTTGTTGTTTCTATGTATGTTAGTAAGCCAATAGTTGTTGTCTTGTATGACAATTCCAGCTGAATAAGACCCCTTCCACCTTCTTTACGGGGTATGTATAGACGGTCTACATCAGCCTTTGGATGATGCATCTTATGCTTAGAGAGAAGCTTTCTTGTTTTAGCATCCATTCGCCTGATGTCGTTTAGAGTCCAGTTTAAGATGTTGAAACTATATTGGACAACTGGGATTGCAAGGCTATTAATGGCCATAACTCTCTTCTGTGAATTTAATTCAGTTTTTAATATCATTCGTAGCCTTCTATAGTACTCTTTACGCACTATTTCTTTCATTTTTTTATGGTGAATGTTTACGCTCTCATTTACACCTAGGTATTTATAAGCTTCTTCTGGTTTCAATTCTTTTATTGTTACAGCAGGGTCTAGGCTAATTGAGGATGTTTCTTGTATTGATCCACGTAAAACTGTAGCTTTAGCACATTTATTCAAATTAAATTTCATTCCAATGTCTTCGCTGAAGCATTTTACAGTTTGCAGAAGACCTTCCAGCTCATTATCATTCTTAGCATATAACTTCAAGTCATCCATGTAAAATAGATGGCTTATTTTCTTTTGGCCTATTTTATAACCATATTCTGTCTTATTAAGTTGACTGGTTAGTGCTATTAATGATATGCAGAATATTATTATTATTATTATTATTATTATTATTATTATTATTATTATTTCCTTTGATTTCTGTTGCATAGGGATTTATTTCCCGGTGCCTATCTGCTTCCTGCTTTCCTGCCTGTTGGAAATATTCCTCTGTAGTCCCTATATTTAAAAACACTGGAGAACCCTCGGACCCTGCAAATTACCGACCTATCAGCCTTCTTCCGATCTTTGGCAAAGTGTTCTAAGCCATTATCAACGCCGAAGTGGTTCAGCATCTCACAGCACACAGGCTCCTCTTGGACAAGCAATATGGTTTCCGCTTCACCAGGTCTACACCAGTTAGCTGATATGCTAACGACCATCACTGAGTACATATATCAGGCACTCGACAGGGATGGTGAAGCCCGAACCGTTGCCTTGGATATCTCTAAGGCGTTCGACAGAGTTTGGCATGCTGGCCTTCTATGCAAACTGCGGAGCTATGGTATAGCTGGACAATTGTTTGAACTAATCCAGTCATTCCTATATTACCGCACATTGAAAGTGGTATTAAACGGACACGCCTCTCAGAACTACCATACGAACGCGGATGTCCCTCAAGGCTCTATCCTAGGTCCTACGCTCTTCCTGATCTACATTAATGATCTCCCTGATACCATAAGATCCCAAGTAGGTATGTACACCGATGACACCACAGTTTATTCTCGCCTCGATCAAAAATCTGGTGTGGGCGACAAAGCTAACCTTGCAGCCGAGCTTGGAAAGGACCTCCAATCCGTAGTGGACTGGGGTAAGAAATGACTCGTAAATTTTAATGCTTCTAAAACGAAGCTACTATCAATTAATCATCATAGACAATCGCACCTACCTCCTATTAGCATGGACCAGGCTTGCCTCCCAGAGAGTAAAACACTACGCCTTCTTGGTCTCACACTTTTAGCGGACCTTAAGTGGAATGACTATATCGAATCCATTGCTAAATCCGCTGCTATGAAAGTCGGTTCTCTGTGCAGGACCCGGAAGTTTTTTCCGTCTGAATCTATCCTGCACATTTATAAATCTACCATCCGCCCGTGCATTGAATACTGTTGCCATATCTGATCGGGTGCCCCTGCTATTCTCCTTGGGCTTCTCGACAAGGTACAGCGGAGGGTCTGTAATGTGATCGATACCGACTTAGTAGACCACCTGCAGTCTCTCTCTCTCTCTCACCGGCGCGACGGTGCTTCCCTGCGTCTTTTCTATAAATACTTTCACGGATTCTGCTCCGATGAACTTAGATCACTGGTGCCCCCCTAGATACGAATTTGCACGAGATACTAGATTAGCAACTAGATCCCACCCTTTTACAGTGAAACCGATAAAATGCAACCACAACTTCTACTCCAACAGTTTCTTTCCTCGCACTTCCCGACTGTGGAATTCCCTTCCACATGACTGTTTCCCCGACGGCTACAATCTCCAGGAGTTTAATTGTAAGGTCGATAGACACCTTCTAACACACTAACTTGCTTCCATTCTTTCAAACACTCTTCCCACCCACCCATGTATCTATCACCCCACTTCTGACATTTCCTATATCTAACCACTCTTTCTATTTACCTTCCCCTATGTAGCCCCAAGCGCACTAGTGGCAGTGGAATGCCTTGCTTGGGGTGAAATGATTAAAAAAAACAAAAAACAAAGACCTTTAATTAGAAATGGGTTCATGACATCTTCCACCGATCATTTCTTGTAAAAAAAAACAAAAGCAACTAAGATCACATTTTATAAATCACACACATTTTATAAATCACACACATTTTATAAATCTCTTCGTGATGTGTTATCAGTACTTGTGAGTACAATTATTTCGTGTTTCTTATTTTTTTCGTCTTATTATCATTATTATTATGCTGTAGTTGTTATTGTTGTGTTCCTCATTATCATATGTTAATTCTACTGTTCAACTGACAAATCACTCCTCCAACATCATGTTCAAGTATGCCTTTTCTTTTAATTATTCGTCATCATAATTAGTATTACTTTTGTATGTAAAATGTTCATCCTAATAATATCTGCTTACTTTTGTTGCCGACCAAATGACAACCAATTTTCACTACTTCATAACTATTTTCCTTAGTAATAGTGCCGGATTTAGTAAAACTCTTATTTGGATGAGTTCAGTTCTTTCTTCTGTTCAATATTTCTTCTGGACTTTGTACCATATTCGTCTGAACCACTCCAAAATTCGTCAATAATGATGGGTGCGCTTCCATTACTTGTTTGTTCCTTCGCCTCGTAAAATCTACATATTTTCTCTCGTTTACATTCATTGCCCCTCTTCGATCTGTTTGAAAAAAAAAGATTAGTCTGGTCTCGAACTAGACAGATCATTTTTCTTTGTGTTACAATGATTATATCTGGCTGCTATACTGGCTTGAATTAGGCTACTCGTTTGAATGTAAGCGTCTCAAAGAAATTTGTTTTTGGTTTCTGTTAAATTGAGTCAAAAAGTCCTATTATTGGAACCAGTTGTAATGATGAATTAATCATCCTAACTACTAAACATACGTGGAAGTTAAAATAAATGTGGAGTTCTTCCACGGAAATGATAGCATATACAATGTGTTAAAGAAAAAATGTTGTTTTCATCGTAAATTTTAATGTTTCCAAAATGAAGCTGCTAACCTTTAACCACTATAGACAATCTCTTCTACATCCCTCATCAGCATGAATCATGCTAGTCTCCCTGAAAGCAATACACTGTGCCTCTTTGGCTTCACTCTCTCAGCCGACCTCAAGTGGAACAACTACATTGAATCAATAGCGAAATCTACTGCTACGAAGGTCTAATCATTGTCGGTCCAGGAATTTTTTCCCATCTGAATCCATCTTGCACATATACAAATCTACCATCCGGGCGGGAATTGAATACTGTTGTCATGTCTAGTCAGACGCCTCTGCTGTTTAGCTTGGGGTTCTCGACAAAATCGACCCCAACTTGGTAGCTCAACTCTATTCACTTTCTCACCGACGAAACGTGCCTCCCTCTGTCTGCTACAAAAATTTTCACCGCTTCTCCTCTGACGAGCTTAACTCTCTGGTCCCCCTCAACATGAATTTACTCGAGCTACTAGACTGACAACTAGGTTCCACCATTTTTACAGTCAAAACAATCAAACGTAGCTGCCACTTTTACTCTTCTTTTCTACAACTTCTTTTATCGCACTTCCTGTCTATGGAACTTCTTTCCGTATACTTGTTTCCCTGGTATCTACAATCTCCAAGAGTTTAAATGCAACGCCAATTGATATCTGTTATTTCCTTGAATCCTTTTCTCTTCGCACCATTATTTTCTTATCCATTCTCCGACACCCACTGTAACCTGTTCCTCTTTCTCTTTGCTCTCCTCTCATGTAGCCCTCTGCGAACCAGTGGCAGTACTGCCTTATTTGGGGTGAAACGATTATAAAAAAATAACAACACAAGATCACATCCGACATGAATAAGAGAGAAAATAGTTGCAACTTGATGTGTCTATTCTACTTCACCTGTATTATTCATCTGGCCTTGCACCAACCGATTATTACTAATGTGTAGAAATAAGACAGGCCTTCGATACACTGAATTGTTGAACATAGAATCTTCCATTATTCGGACTATTGTCCTCATTTTTGTTGCTATTTATACGACGTTTTGGCCTTCTTCAGGTGCTAGGAATTTCGAATCGAACCCTTTATAAATCACTGGGGTATATCATATATATATAAGGCCGGGGCGTACAAGTGCCGAAACGTCGAACAAATGGCAACAAAGAGGAGATCGATAGTCCGAATAATGTAAATAGTGTAAATACTACCTCATCTCAGAAATATAGACATATATAGACTCTTCCATTCACTATGGAAGGAATGTCGGTTCATAAAAGCAGGAGTTGCAAAGGGTAATGTAAGCATTGTCACACTAACTACAGTATTCGCTATTATATTATTAATCCATGTGATTGAACAGTTTCTTTACTCATTTTTAGTTCTATTGTTTTCTTTGGAATATTATTAACCAGAACTACGAGCTTATACGAGTATCATAATTATCTTTTCCAATCGATGCAAAAAGGTTCTTCTCTGTTTAGTATTTTTACTTTAATTCACGGGGACTGATGACTACCATGTTCACTCTATTCATGAACAGTTTTGCCTGATCTCATTCAGTCAGTTAAGTGCCATACGTGAAACACGCTTGGACGATCATATCTCGAAAGAGACATGACTGACTGGGCAGAAGGTTATCCCGCAGTAGGTTGCCATTGCTTTCTGCGGTAGACTGGTTGCCGACCAAAGCTATAGAACCCAATCTGTCCTGCTATTTAACCCATAACTGGAAGGAAGAGACGGATTATTACCTTTCCCAAGGGTATTTGCGCGTAAGTGAATGCAATGAATTCAACTGGAATTCGAAGTCAGTTCCTCGATTTCTCGTTCCGAGCCGATATCCACTGTACCACAACGTACATCTGTAAGCATTGTCGCACTAACTACAGTATTCACTATTATATCTCATTACCGATTACAAAAAAAAAACAGATGAAACAACTGTTGAAACGATGTGATAACAATAACAGTATCCGACTATAAATGATGTACGTAATAATTATTATTATCATGATTATTATTACTAACTTTCACACCAGGACTGACTATCAGGGTTTTTAGTTCTTTTTGTTTTTTTGGGTTTTTTTTGTTTTTTTGTTTGTTTGTTTTTTTTGTTTTTATTATTTGTTTTTTTTTTTTTGTTTTTTTATTGGAGATCAAGTGTGGCACTTTCTTTTATACTCTATACTCTATTTTCGGATGTGCGTTGTGGTGCAGTGGATATTGACTCGGAATGACAAATTGGGGTGCCGAGTTCGAATTCCAGTTGAATTCCTTGTATTCACTTACGCACAAATACCCTTAGGGAAAGTATTAATCCATCTCTTCCCTCCAGTTATGTGTTAAATATCAGGACAGATTAGGATCTTTATCATTGGCTGGCAACCAGTCTACCGCAGAAAGCAATTGAAACCTACTGAGGGATAATCTTCTGCCCAGTCAGTCATGTCTCTTTCGAGACATGATCGCCCAAAGCGTGTCTCACGTATGGCACTTAACTGAATTACTATTTTCAGTCACGTTTTAGTCTGTAAAGCATCTATTCTTTCTTGAATATTCAGTTTTTCCAGCCTTTTCAGGCTTTCTGTCACACTAGATTCAGTTTTATTTTACAGTCCTCTAGCAATTTCTACATATTTCCGGGCTTTACATTTTTTTTTTCAATGTTAATCTGTGATTTAATGAAGTACCGAGATTTTCTATCTGATATTTTCTTCATTTCTTAGGATGGCTATTACAGTTGTCTCATGTTACGCACGGACAATACCGAAACCTATATAAATTTTCAAAAGATTAACGTGTTTAATAAAATAATTTAATCTGACATTTATATTATTTCAAACATTATTTTAGTGACTACTCGTGTTTCAAATAGACGCCCAGTTTTTAACTTAAGCAATATGTATTTCGTTTATCGGCTTCTGCATTTGAGAAATTTTAATAAAGATAACGTGCTATCCGGAAGGGTTCGAACCTGCGTTTCCTTTTGGAGAGTTCCGGTGTGCCATGAATTGTTCGAACACAGAGAGGACCATAGCCAAGCACAGTTCTGCTATCCTTTTCCAAGATTGAATACGTCTTTCGAATGCCATGTATATCGTACTCCAAAAGTAAACCAAGCAAATTCTGAATAATTAATGGATACTTAAATTTAATCTGAAAATTTTTAATACGTCAAACGTTCAAAAATAAGAAATTATAAGCAATAACTAATAAAATACAAAAATTATAACAACATACTAAAATGTATGTATCGGATATAAGATTCATTCTTACCGGAGATTTTCTTAGACTCAAAAGATTAATGACAATGGCTAATAATAAAATCGAACAATTATAACAGTAATCTGTAATATAATTTATGTGATAGAAGATTCGTAGCAATGTTTAATTTAAAGAAAGCAATTTATTACTTTTTGATAGATCCGAACTGCCAGCCATATTTTGCACTCCGGTAATGAATTGTTTATTTCTGGGTTTAGCCGCAGATAAGTGAAACTACAACTACGAAGGCGTGGATAATCAGAACCGCTGTTTTATCAAAAATCTTCTTGTAGTGATGATAATTATAATTATTGTTGTTGCTGTTTCTCTTTTGACTACAGCTTTCTTACGCCCTTTTTACGCTTTCACTCTCTCTTATATTATTGTTTTTAACATCATGCTCGTCCATTATACCTTTCTACCGTTTCTTTTTCCGCTTACGTATCATCATCATTATTATCATTGTCGTCGTTGTCGTCGGTGTCATTATACCCTTGAAAGATAGAGAATCCAGTGCGTTGCACAAATAATCTTCACTGTCACCCCCATGGGAATGAAAATTGAATGGGTAATCCAAAGGCTGTGATTCGATGCCCGCCAGTTAATGCCCGTAACCAGAACTCGGCAAGGGAGAAGAAAAATTGATTGAAATCAAGGTGGCAAAAAATTCTCTGCGATCTCTTGTGATCAGAATTGCTCGAGCATACGCCAAAGTATCCATGTATAAAGCATAATTATCGATTTTACTGTGGAACAAATTCTATTCAGCATTTGCGGCGAGTAGAGCACGATAGAATCATGAAACCATTTTCTACTGCCACTGAGTTTATTCAATACTGCATTTATATATTAGAAAGTGCATCTAGCAGTACAAAGTAATAAAATTTTTCACCAGAAACAAAGGGATATGTGAAACTGGGATCGAAACTGACCAAAGTATTTTTGACTGAACACAACTACAGGGGAATTAAAAAGTAACTCTCTATTTAATGTATAATGGACTCTCTCGTCTTTTAAAAAATTCAGTTAGACGAAAGAGTCCATCATACATAAAATAAGGAGTTACTTTTTAATCACTCTATACTTAAACTAGCAATATGCGTTAAAATTTTATGGTTTTTCTATTTTGATTTTCTGATAAATTCTAATTTTTATGTTAATGATTAATTAGTCCAACGACTACAAAATACCCGTAGAAATTCCCCTATTCCATCGTTAAATACATGAGCTTAACAACTTTAATAACATATTTCAATAACATTTATAAGTATTACTGCAGGTCAGTATTTAATAAAGTGAGAGAATAGATATGAAAAGATTAAAAGCAGACACGGTTTTTTACTTCACTAAAGCAGACGATAAATACATGATGGTTTTCTCGCCTTCACTACCTTACCTTTCTTTCTTTCTTTCTTTCTTTCTTTCTTTTGTGTACCTTTTTTTTTTTTTACTAAGATCAAACAGTGTTCCTGGTATATATATTTTGTGTATGGTCATCTTGGCGTGACGTAATAGCTAGCAAGCTTGTCTCGCGAGATCAATTACGACTGAACAGTGAGTTCACACTTCACTGGGTGCTCTATACTTTTAGCCTTGTAACATATGTAGATTACGCTTGCTAAATATCTATATTTATATTCTATGCTTCCTCGAATAAACACGGAATGGTCCATTATTTAACTGAGATAATGGCAGGGCGTAATGTAAAGTGCTAAATTACTAACTTTCTTCTCCTCCTACCTTTCTCATCTAATTTATTTCGAATTTTCATTGATATATCTTTCGAATTTATTCTATTTTGCTCGGCCAAATGCCAGATGAAAAAGAAATTAGTCTTATTCCTGGAAAGTTCAGACAGATCGCACAATTCTTGTATTCTTTTGGTATACTGATATTTCTCATGTTTTTTTTTTTTATTTTGTCTACCTTAATAAAATTAAGGTCTTCTGGTTTTAATAAGGAAATTGTGTTATTGGTGTTGATATGACAAATGTTTATAACTATAATTTTATATAAACTGTGCTTTTGTGAAGAATTTGTTGTGCCTACTTATGAAAAAAGTGAAACTTCATTATCATACTTTACATATCATTTTACTCGATTACTTTGCCAGTTTCCATCGGAAAATGCATGTATGTGTCCGTGTCTACAACAACATTTTCTTTCCATATGTAGACGTTAAAATTTTCGTCTGGGATGTCTGAGAGACTGCCCACTGCTGGTGAGTTGGCAATCTTTCAAACTGTTTTTTGGTTTTTCTTTGTCATGCAACTCGTTTCCACGATTGAAAGCCATTGATGCACCTGGCTTCTCTGACTTTACACTCAATGTAAATTTTGTTCTAACATGATCTGGTATTGAATACAAACTACTATAGTCCGAGTAAGCTTTATTAAACAACTACTTCAAGCTTCAATTCTAATGATTACAAAGAAGGTCAGTTTGAAAATGACTCAGCTATTTAATATTAATAAAAACTAATCTAATCTAGGGAAATGGTATCTAACTATTTTCAGCTAGAATTCACGCTCGAGAGCCACACAAGGTAGATATTATTAAAGGGAGTAACAAGTGAAAATTATGAGGATAAGGAGGATAGATAACGATTGATCCTTGAATTGAAGAAATTAAGATTGTAATGTCTAGCAACGAATCCACTTGAGAGTTTGTTGCGTATAGTGTTAGATTTTTGGCATATGCTTACAGTGTTCGGAATTTAACATACACACAACTCTATATATATACATTTTACACATATTTAATTAGAAGTAAAACAAAATTAATTCTTGATAATGTTTAAAAGTAAAGCCGAAAGCGCTCGAAAATACAAAACCTTTGGACAATTCTTATATAATTTGAGTTCTGAAAAGAAAAAATCAGGTCATGTATATAATGTAATTTCAGCCAGGTAGTTGTGGTGCAGTGGATATCGGCTCGGAACGAGAAATCGGGGAGCCGAGTTCGAATTCCAGTTGAATTCATTGCATTCACTTTCGCGCAAATACCCTTGGGAAAGGTATTAATTTGTCTCTTCCCTCCAGTTATGAGTTAAATAACAGGACAGATTGGGTTCTATAGCCTTGGCTGGCAATCAGTCTACCGCAGAAAGCAATGGCAACCTACTGCGGGATAATCTTCTGCCCAGTCAGTCATGTCTCTTTCGAGACATGATCGTCCAAGCGTGTTTCACGTATGGCACTTAACTAACTAATATATATAAAGTAATTTCAGCCAGATCATGAATATAATGTAATTTCAGCCAGATCATGTATATAATGTTATTTCAGCCACATCATGTACATAATGTAATTTCAGCCACGTCATGTATATAATGTAATTTCAACCAGGTAATGTATATAAAGTAATTTCAGCCATGTCATGTATATAATGTAATTTCAGTCAGATCATGAATATCATGTAATTTCAGTCACGTCATGTATATAATGTAATTTCAGCCATATCCTGTACATAATACATTTCAGCCATGTCATGTATATAATGTAATTTCAGCCAGATCATGTTTATAAAGTAATGTAACAGAAGATGATTGAGTTAAACTGTCTTATCTTTGAAACACGGAAGAAATTAAATTGTTTCAACTTCGTGGAAAAAGAACGCCATTCCCTTTCAAAGTACTATGCTTGGAATGAGACACACTTCCTCGAATGCCTTTTTCAAGATACTTGTTCAGAATCTGCCTCCTCACGTTTTTCTTAATCTCTTCCACGCCTTGAAATCTACTTTAATGGCGATTTTATATTTAGAAAAGAAAACAGAAGTTAGAAGGAGTCAAATCTGAACTCAGTATTATCTCACTGCCGACCGAGAAATGAAGAATGTACCTATTTATGCATATCTGATAATTCCCATTGTTATGTTGTCATATTGCATCAAGGTCACACAACCGGTTCCCGAAATATTCAAAATGACTGCATATTTTCAGGAGAAACCTCGCATAATGAAATATTATTGAGGTAGAAGGTGAAATAAAAACCGTATTCATTATGATATTTTATAACCGACTGTAATTAAACTCGTTAGACATCGTCAAAGTTTCATCATTTTTCATCACTGTCCGCCGACTTTAGTGCTTTTCCATCATTTTCCCGTTTAGGTGAACCATTTTATATCTGTATATCAATAATCTATCCTACATATTTATAAGTTTACCATTCGTCCACGCTTAGAATATTGCTGCCATATAGACTGCGGTGCTCCTGCTATATATCTTGAGTTCTTTGATAAAATCAAATGAAGAATCAGCAATATTATCGGTCCTGATCTGGCAATGCAAACTCAGTCACTTTCCCACCGTCGTAAGTTTGCCTCCTTTTGCCTTTTCTATAAATACTTTCGTGGTAATTGTTCGGGTGAGCTCTTCTCTATGGTACCTGGATTTTATGAATTTAAGCGCAGTATTTGACTGGCTTCGAGATCTCATCAATTCAATGTTGAGCTGGCTGGATGTAGCCTTTAATTTCTATGCTAACTGTTTTTCCCCGCACTTCTCACATGTGGAACTCTCTTCCAACTCCATGCTTTCCAGCCAACTTTAATCTGAAAAAACGTAAATGTAACACAATCGTTATCTCCTATCTTCTTGATTACTTTATTGTTCTTGCTCATTCTGAATACCTCTGCTTCTATTCTTTCGCACCAGATAACCTCTTTAGTCTTAGTGGCTTTACTACATTGCCTAGAATAAAATCGATCTTGATAATAAGGTTCACATTTTCCGAAATACTTTTATCTCTGAAACAACATATAAAATGAACACACACACACACACACACACACACACACACACACACACACACACACACACACACACACACATATTATATATATATGTTATTTTTTTAATTCTTATTAATTTTTTTAATTTGCTATTATTAATTTTTATTCTTAGAAAGAAAGATTCATTCGAACGCTTCATCCCTAAATAAACAAACTAGTGACGTCTTCTTCAGATTTTAAAAATCGGAACGTAAAATTTTTATAATACTTCTTTTTTTTTCCCACGATTTTAGTTCCTATTCCATCTTTTGGGTTCTGTATAAACCTAAATTATATATTTAGTAAACAAAAATATTTGCACACCCTATTTAGAATTTATAACGACCTTGACTTAAGAAACGGTAATATCTAAAGTAATTATCCGAATCAAAAAACGGTTAGTTCTTAATATGCACCTGATTATTTTAAGTCGTGCTTAAAAATTAGGATAATATGTATATTTATTAATATGTACTTTTTACTCATTGCACGGAACACTGTTCTATTAACTCCTGATAAATATAAATATCTGTAAATTTATATGTATCTTCTTGTATACACATATATATATAATTATTTACATCCATATATATATATATATATATATATATATATATATATATATGATTAAATGATGAACAAATAAGAAAACCATTATAAATTTGACTTGTTTAGCTGATTTTATTGTCATTTCATTAGAAATCTGTTTGAAATTGGAAGAAACTTAGAGAATGTGTTTGTATTTTGAATTTTATTATGTCTACTAGACCAATAAAAACAAACAGCATGTCTCGCCTCATTTCCCAAGCATTTCTGATGAATCTAAAATAAAGTGAAACGTCAATTTTATAAACGTTTTCCTATTTGTTCTTTCTATCGGTTTTCATCCATACTTTTTTCGATTCATATATATATGTGTGTGTGTGTGTGTGTGTGTGTGTGTGTGTACTAACAGAAAGAAAGAGAGAGACAGCATATATGAGAGTCATTCAAACAATAATACCTACCCATATTTAATTATAATAGATTTAATAGTATAAGCAAACACGTATGCTAAAATTAATGCAAAAGCTTCAGGATTTCAAAACAGGTCCTCAGTATATACTCTCCTTTATTCTCATTTAGAATAAGGGTACTTATACTCGCGTCATAGAGTCTTCTTGGCTACTTTCTGCGTGTTGCCTTGTCCCCTCACCATCACTGGAGAACTAGAGTACCCTGAGTGACTTCTTCGTAAACCCAATCATATGAGAGTCTGAGAGAGTTTGTCCAGGATCCCAGAAGTAGTTTGGCATTGACCACAATTATCTTCGCCATTGTTAATGTCAGCATACTGAGTAGCCAATAGACTGCACTAATCTTTCCAATGATTGACCTGAAGATTTGGACTAACCTTTATTTGTGGACTAAACGTGCCTGCGATTACGATCACCTCTCAGTAAGTTCAGTCTCTCCTTTCTCTCGGGGATTAACATTAATTTTATAGACCCATCTTCTAAATTTTGCAAACAACTTTTTTGTGTGCAAAAGTCTATTCCAGACGTAGGAAATATGGCTTTCCCTAATTCAATATCCTTTACAACTCTAACCAGCGTTTGTCTTAATATCACTCCAAGTATCTGTTCTGTTATCTAAACGCTTCGGGCAGGTTACACGGTGATTCCCTCTGCTCTTTTTTCTTCACTACGTCCTGTGGGTGTGAAGTATTCCAAGCCTCTTTCCTCATTATATGTCTCCTAAAATTTCACCAGTCACTTTTTTTCCTAAAACTTCCTCTTGCTCAGATGGTATACTCAGCATCATCTTTTTTGCTTCAAGCAGTGAATTTTTACGACACTTTTCCTTTCCACGGACAAAATAGTTTATGTTAGTTCTTTGCTTTTTACTTTGAAGAAATTTGTTTTTAAAAAATACATATCAATGCAGTAACTTTCTGCTGAATGAACTTTCGTTAAATCTAGGATTTTGTTAAATCTATTTGTGAACTTCACCTATCGTTTGGAAATCAGGAAAAAAGAGCTTATTGTTATCATTGGTAAACCAGCGTGAAAGTATCCTTAGCAGTAAGAAAAAGAAGAAAAACTACAATAGGAACTGTTAAAATATGTTTGTTTTTTTTTCTATTCGAAAATTGGTGAATTGGTGTTAATTTCTTCTTTGTATTAAACAAAAACTTTCACAAGAGTGAGCAACCACTTTTAAATGCGTTAAGTATATTTTACATATTCATTTTGATTTATTTTTGTTAGCATATGAAATTGTATGCATTTGTCAAATAATTCTTACTTTTTAATGAAATTGTGTTTGTAAGATTGAATTCTTTTCATTTTTATTGATTGATACTAAGATGTTACCTAACTGAACGGAAAAGTTATGTATGCATGTATGTATGTATGTATGTATGACGATCTGTTTAGAGGAAACCTAGGTAGGTCTGTCTAGCACACTAGTTACTTTTTACTTATATATATATATATATATATATAAACACAGAGAGAGACAGAGAGCGGGGTAGATCGACAGACAGTGAAACAGATATGTATATTTCGGTAGTATATCTTCATTCAAGCATGTTTGGTGGAACAATCTAGACATATGTTTTTTTTATTATTAATATTCTTTGAGAGATTGTATCTCTGACAAAAAAAGTAAACATATGTGCTGGTTTCACGACAACAAAATTATCAAAGTGACTTACACTACATATGTCAGATATAAGCTCTATCGCACGAAACTGAAAGACACATTCCTTTCCAAATTCATAATTCAGAAAAAATATTCATTGATAGTACAAGTATAGTCCACCATGAAAATAACAAACATAACTTCAAATTCCCGAGATCTTTTAGATAAGGGGCATCAAACCAACACAAAATAAGGTTAGTTATGAACATAGCAACAATGTTTTAAAATGACATACATAGCAATATTTTTAAAATTATAAGAATATAAAAATATTATAACTATATAAATTAAAGTTGCCTCCATTATATAAAAACATCAAAGCTTTAACAGCTAACTTTTAAAATTTATTATAACAAAGCGTGTTTATGCATGTTTAAAATAATTATAATCGAACGTATTTCATGCGTATTTACCAAAGAAATCACAACTATCAATTTTGTCTTAGCAATTCACCCGTGAAGATGATTTCGGATGCGATTGATAGTACTTGAGAAAATAAAAGAAAAGAAAAAACTAAGGCATCTTCCTTAATGAATTTAATATCAGCACTTAGAAATCAATCAGAGAATTCGAGAGGATTAAAATAAAATAGACATAATATGTCCAGATTCAACTAATGACGCATGAGTGATAGAGATATAGATATTTACGAAGGTTACTTTTTCTCTCTCTCTCTCTTTCTCTTTCTCTCGCTATATATATATATATATATCGAGAGAGAGAGAGAGAGAGTGACAGACAGACAGAGACAAAGAGAAAGATATTTTATTAAAATTATTGAATTTATTATAAAACTACAGTTTGAAGTTATACAAAACCAGAAAATCACTTTTTACCTAAATAAGAAAGTAAAATTGATCAACACTTGTAATAGAACAAATAACAAAAACACATTATGAATATTTGAAACTTTTACATCTTAATATAGTGACCACCTATTTTTCTCTTCTTTTAAGTGCCGTGTCCTTTCGGGATGTTTACGATCATGGTTCTCCACAACTCCCTATCCTTCATAGGTCTCGCAATCTTTGTTTTCTCAAATATTTAAACAAGCTCGTTAGGTGGGTGATTCGCTGACTCTTGCCTTAAATATGTCCTGAGAGTGTTAAATTTTCTAATCTCTATTTCCTCATTATATTCACTATAAATTTCAATTATTTTTTTCTGATTCTAAATATAAGAACCCTTTTTGTTTCCATTTTCCTTAAAACATTGCTCAGTCTATGACATTTCTGTTGTCTCAAGTCTCTGCTTCCTCAGAGAGGAGTTTGTTCAGGATTCATTGCCGTAGAGGAGGACTGATATTTCAGAACAGAACCGCATTCTTTCCTTTGTTTCTTTTCGTTTTTAAGTCTTACAACAAAGATTATATCGTTGAATGTTTAATTTCAGCGGATTATTATGATTGTAAATGTTTCCATGTTTACTTCTACGGTCTTCGCAATACAAACATTTTCTTATCTTTCTGTAAATACTTTCAAGAGAATTAACAGTGTTAGGAAGTCAAACATTCTCTCGTACACATGCACATACATACAAACACACACAAACACATGCAGAAGCACAAGATACATAAATAGATTGCGCCAGCCCGAAATTCCGTTCCTACTATCGTTTACAAGACATCATAAGCGTTTAGAATTAACTAATTCTATTCAAACAAAAACAAAATCCTTTTATTTCACTGTCACATCTCTCACATTTTCATGCATAATTCTAAACATTAGCGTATTTATGGTTGTGGAAGATTGTATAGCGCAAAATATTCGACATATATTTTCTTTTCACATTTTCTATGCGATTCAAACGCAAAATGATTTGTCTAAATTATATAAAACGTAATATGAATGACTGAAAGTGTCAAACGTGGCTTGTCAAATTTTCGTTTGTAGTTCTCTGGCTGCACGATGCTTCACGGTTTGGTAGACTTGATTAGATTGATTAACGGTAATTAAATTAAAAAAGAATAAGACAGCTAGACACATAGATATGAGTAGACGATAGATAGATAGATAGATAGATAGATAGATAGATAGATAGATAATGATTAGAGTGAAGAAAAGCATGTAGATATGATAAAATAAAGAGACATACATACATACATTTGAATAAACGATATAGATAGATAGATAGATAGATAGATAGATAGATAGATAGATAGAAAGTTCGTCTGGCGTAGGCACTTAAGACATTCCTGTTTTCGATTTTCAACGGGTGTGTTATCAAATTAGGCTTCTGACAAATTTGGCCTAGTCTACGGTGAGATAAATGAACCAATTCATATTTACGGAGACGGTAAAGCAAATGGTGATGTATTTACAGTTGGCTCTAGCCAGCTAATCAGGGATGAGAGAAGATTGTTATATCGTCAGAAAAGACAACAGAGATGTTCAAACCAGACGTATAAATTTGAAAAAAATGAAACCAGAAATGAACAAACATATAATGAGGAAATAACAACGTGCATACTAAAAATATACTATAAAAATATGAAATATATAAAAATATAAATTAAAATTGATGCGAACGTTAGCGTTAATTCAACTGAGTGTTCACATATCAATTAAAAGAAAGGCTTCTCCTTTTAGCTATGGATTAAATAACACGACAGACTGGCAACCAATCTAATGCAAAAAGTAATGGCAAGCTACCGCGGAAAAAAAATTTCTTCCCAGTCAGTCATGTCCCTTTCGAGACATGATCGCCTAAGAGTGTATCACGAACTGACTATTTGTCAATCATATGTTTATGTGTATGTGATTGCGATTTCAAAAATAAACATATAGCTAAATTATATATAAACACACACACACACACGTATATATATATATATATATACGTGTGTATATATATGTATATGTACAAGTACCTCCCCCCTCCCTCTCTCTCTCTCTCTCTCTCTCTCTATATATATATATATATATATATATATATATATATATTCGAAATTATACATAGAGCTGGTTCTAATTTAAATATTTTGTTATCAGTCTCTATATTGTTACGGAAACCTCTCTGCCGGCAGAAGGATTTTGTAGAGCCTCTGAATTTGTTAGGGGGATATTTTATTTTTATTGTCCCTCGCTAATTATTTACACGTGAATTCACTTCCCCTCGTTATAAGTATATATATTTATATGTATATTTATTTTATCGTGTTTCTCTATTTTTTGGTCTTCATTTTTGTCGTTACTGTGTTTTTCGTTTAATTTATTTTCCATTAATTTTTGTCCTGATTAGATGTTGGACGGAAAGACCTTTAAGACTAATAATAAATTCCCTGCTTTTAAAATAGTATACCAATTTTGTATCTCGAAACATTTGTTTATATACATATATGCAGGTTTCAACTAAAATGACAGACAAGCTATTATCATTAAGTTTTTTATATAATGTTTTTTTTTTTTCAGAACTCAAATTATATCCATTATCAAGTTTGAATTTTATTTTATTTTACGTATAACTGAATATGTGTAAAGTTTTTGTCTATAGAATTATGTGTGTGTGTGTGTTATATTCTAACAGTTAACACCATGTTGCAATTTACCATCTCTGTTTAGCCATCTTGCATTAAGAACACTTGTTTAAAAGATATCGTTACCAAAACGATTAATTTGAAAATAATCATACCAGAGCGCGTTTACAGAAATGCCTTTTGACAAAGAATCACTATCACAACGATCACAATTACATTAAGTTTGTCTTCGCAATTGACCCCTAAAGATGATATTGGAGGAGATCGAAAGCACTTGGCTTAACAAAACTATGGCACCTTCATTAATGAACTTTTAATAGCAAGAAGATAATTATAGGACTAGAACGGATTATTCTAAAAGTAAATAGACATAATGTGTCTATATTATTTAATGAAACATGATTGAATGAAGATATCCTGTCCACACACACACACACACACACACACACACACACATATATATATATATATATATATATATATATATATATATATATAATGGCCGGTTATTCTCTTTAGAATTTGTGCGAGCTCAACTATCGACGGGTTGCCTACAGTTCCGTTTACCCAATTTCATTGACAAGGCTTTGGTCTTTGGTGACTCTCCCTGAATGTATATATATTACAGAAAAAATTCCAATTTTCCAAAATCGGATGGCCATTTCAAGGAGTGAATTTAACATCCGTCTCATCAGCGATAACAGAACATTATGGGAAAATAATTTTTTTAGTGTGTGTGAAAAAAACGCAAGTGTAAGAAAAAAGAAACAAGAAGAAAGAAAAAAAAAGAAAAAGGAAATGACGTAGCTAAACTTTACTGTCGGAATTTGTAAGTTTGCCACTTGTTGGCAGAAGCAAAAAGAGATACATTAAAATCAATAAAAAATATATAAAAATGGAATTGGTCAAGCAAAATAACGACTTTACAAGGTCACTCTTAAAAGGTTAAGAATAATATTAATATAAAAATAAATTGGTTAAATAACTCAAGTTAAAAATTTTACCAAGAAGGAAAATAAATTTAGTAACCGAAAGTTGTTACATAATACTTATATTATGGCTAATAAGAAGAAATGAAACAATTATTTTAAGGAATTTTTATTTTAGATTAATTATTAGGAAATTAGATAAGATTTAAATCTCTGACGGCATTAATACCAAAACATGTTGAATATCACTTTATATTAATCTCCAACTCACTATTGTGTTAAGTCTCTCCTCTTTCATTTCGCAAAATCTTCGAGTCATGGATGTTTGTGGTAACGTTGTTTAAATTCTCCCGTCGAAATTTGAATGTAAAGGTGGGAATTATTTTTGTTATTTTTGGTGAAAATGTTTGCTTGGTAGATTAGTTGGGTATACTTACATTTTCCTTCAACAGGAGAAAAGTTGATGGACCTTCTATTGCAAGAGTGTAACTCCAAAAGAAACGTCTTGGAGGTAGATCGCAAAAAATACTGTTAAAATTTATATCAATAAGAGCCTTCTAAGATGTTTCTTTCAGATTTCTAACCAATGTATATATATATATATATATATATATATATATATATATAATCATTTCACCCAAAGCAATGTAGTACTGCCACTGGTGCTCTGAGGGTTACATAAGAGGAGATAGTTTAGAAAGAGGGACAAGTTACAGGGGGTGTCAGAAAATGGGTAAGAGAAGGAAGAGAACCCTGGGGTGAAGAGAGCTGCATGAGAGTAGAGTGAACAAGGAAAAGAACATGATACAAGAGTTGCCAGGGAAATGATGCGAGTCAAAGAGATAAGAGACAGAAACTGACATTTCATTTAAATTCTTGGAGATTGTAGTTGTCAGAGAAGCAAGTATACAGAAGGGAATTGCACAGGTAGGAAGTGGAAGAAAAGAAGCTGCTAGAGTAAAAGTTGCGGTTACATTTGATTGGTTTCACTATAAAAGGGTATTGCTAGTCTAGTAACTCGATTAAATTCATGTAGAGGGAGCACCAGGGAGCAAAGCTCATCGGAGCAGAGCTCTGAAGGTATTTGCAGAAGAGACAAAAGGGAACCACATTACGTCGTTGAGAAAGTGATTGGAGCTGAGCTTTCAGGTCGGGATCGATCACATTACAGATTCTCTGTTGGATTTTGCCAATAGCCCCGATATGAATAACAGGAGCACCCGACCAGATATAACATCAGTATTCAATGCACGGGCAGATGGTAGATTTATGTATGTGCAGAATAGATTCAGACGAAAAACTTTCTGACCTTACACAGTGAACTGGCCTTCCTAGCAGCAGATTTAGCTATGGATTCAATGTAGTAATTTTACTTGAGCTCGGCGAGGAGGTGCAGTGTTTTGCTTTCAGGGAGACTGACCGGATCCATGCTGATGGAGGGTAAGAGCGATTGTCTATGGTGGTTAAAAGATAGCAGCTTCGTCTTGGAAGCATTAAAACTATTGCATCTTGAACACGTAGTAAAAGAAATAAACAAATCAAATAAAGTGTTAAAATCGGATAAAACAACATTTTTTAACAAAATAACAGCAAAGGATTATAATACTTTAACTAAGAAAAAATTAACAAAAAGCTATAAAAAGGTAAACAATATCATAGTCAATTTGGTTTAAAGTATAAATACATTTAGTAAAACATCTAGTAAAATACCACTGATAAACTAAAAATAAGCGATAGAGTCGGAACACTCAGCACAAAAGAGTGTTGCATCAATATTAAGAACCATAAACAAAATTCTGATAAAATCCTATCACTAGGATCATAATTCCTACAAGGCCTGAGATTGGAAAAATAAGAAAAAATATACTCGAAAGGATAAATAAACAAATTAAGGCGTACCTTGGATTAAACTAATGAATCAATACCACAAATCTAATAAATTTGTTCTGTAATATAAAGAAAAAATAAATTGTTCTCTAATCCAATTTGATATTGAAAATTATTACCCATCAATATCAAGAAAACTATTTATGACTACATTGGAATTTGCCACTGGTCATTTGGATCTATCGTAAGAGGAATGTAACATCATTATGAATGCACAAAAAATCAGTTCTCATTCATAATAAATAACAGTGGATAAAATTAATTGAAGAAAAAACTTTGATATTACAATGGGATCGCTGGATTCCGCCGAGTCTTCCGATCCTGTTGTGTTATTTATTCTATATCATCTTACGGCCAATAATGATGTAAATACAGAAGATATGGGATTATACAGGGATGATGGTCTTATAGTTGTGAGGAATTCCACAGATTTTAAAATTAACAAAAATTAGAAAGTTAATATATAAAGAGTTTAAAAATCTAAAATTAAAAGTTGCTATTAATTACAAACCTAAAAAATTAAATTTACTTGATGTAACCTTGGGTATACTAAATAATATATACCAACCATATAAAAAAAAACAAATACAAACCCTTTGTATATCAACCCAAAATCTAACCATCCACCAACTATTATAAAACTTGTAGCCTAATCCACAGAATATAGAATTAGTAGAAAATTTTGCAAATGAAGATGTATTTAATAAACACAAAATTTTTTTTAATAATAATTTTAAAAATAGTGGCTATAAATGCCCTAATATTAAATATGTAAAAGAGAATATCTACACCCAATGAAAAAATAGAAATAGAAAAATCAATTGGTACACACCCGCTTTTAACGAAATGGCTAGCTGTAAATTATGCCAAAACGTTTTCGCTTTGATTGAGAAACATTTTTCGAACAATAATCCATTAAGCAAAATTTTCAATAAAAATACACTGAAATTAAGTTATAGTTATCTATAAAAAATATATAAAAAATATAATAATAAAATTTAGAATAAAAATTTTATCCTAAATGAAAAAAGGATAATTCCAAAACTGAAATCAATAATTTAGACAACGAAATATGTAATTGAAGAAACCATATAAAATGTCCATTGGAAAATTAATAGTGAATCTATTGTTTATCAATGTAGTGTTTCTTCTACCGAAAATACTGGTAATAAAATAATTATTGGTAGCGCTAAAAACTCTTTTAGGCTCTAATTTTTTTTTAATCGTGTCACCCCAAGCAAGGCATTCCACTGCCACTATAGCGCAGGGGGTTATATAGAGAGATTGGGTATAGGAAATGTCAGAAGGAGGGTGATAGACGACTTAGGATGTACGTAGGGAGAGAGTTGGAGAGAGTGGGTGTGAGTTAGTGTGTTAGGGGGTGTCTATTGACCTTACATTTAAACTCCTGGAGGTTGTAGCCGTCGGGGAAGCAAGCATGCGGTAGGGAATTCTACAGGCGGGAAGTGCGAGGAAAGAAGCTGTTGGAGTAGAAATTGCAGTTACATTTCATCGGTTTCACTGTAAAAGGGTGGGACCTAGTTGCCAATCTAGTATCTCGTGCAAATTTACATCTAGGGGCACCAGTGATTTAAGTTCGTCAGAGCAGAAGCCATGAAAGTATTTATAGAAGAGGCACAGGGAAGCCACGTTACGCCGGTGAGAGAGTTACCGCAGGCGGTCAGCCAAGTCGGTATCAATCACATTACAGATTCTTCGCTGTATTTTGTCAAGAACCCCGAGGAGACTAGCAGGGGCACCAGACCAGATGTGGCAGCAGTACTCAATACACGGGCGGATGGTGGATTTATATAATTGCAGGATAGATTCAGGCGGAAAGAATTTCCGGGCCCTGCACAGAGAGCCGACTTTCATAGCTGCGGATTTAGCAATGGATTCCACGTAGTCATTCCACTTGAGATCCGCTGAGAGTGTCAGGTCAAGCAGGCGTAGTGATTTACTGTCTGGGAGGCAAGCCTCTTCCATGCTAATGGGAGGGAGGTGCAGTTGTCTGTGGTGGTTAATTGACAGCAGCTTCGTTTTGGAAGAATTACCAGCATATTTCTTTCTTTAATAACAATAAGTACCGTAATCGAACATACAAATATTTTTGGTACTTAAAGGAAACCAATATAACCCCCACAGTAAAATGGAACATTTTACAAAAAACGAGAATATGCCCCTTGCGTCTGTATAAAAATCTATACATTATTAAGGTTCTTCAAAATAAGGATCTATTAAATCAACGAAATGAAGTTACTGTAATATGTAGACATTGTAAAATGTTCACCTTAGAATATAATTAATAATTTTTCATATAAGCCTATTGATTAACTTACATATTTCATTTACTTTAATTTGTATTATGATATAGATAATATTAATTTAGTTCATTGATTTTTAATTTTAGTATTGCTATGTGTAAAGAATACATGATGAATTGATAAAGAAATGTACTTTATAAAAATATAAATATATATTTAATCATACTAAACGTCTTTTAAAGACAGGTCTAAAATAAAGGTCTCTTTTTTTAAGAAAAAAAAAGAGCGGGGATATATAAAACCCTAAGAGTATTCCTTCGTAACTAAAATGTATACTTCTCGTCAGAAGTATGCAGTCAAGCCGTAAATATGACAGTTTCTCTAGACATGCATAAATAACATCTAACATCTAGTAACATCTAACATCCAACCTATATTTTAAATTTTCAAAGTCAACTTTCATTCTGATTAGTTAAATTATACACACCCGTAAGATTTAAATTTTCTGTCTTCCCCCACACCATATTAAGTCTTAATAAGCAAACGTGTTGTTTGTTATTTATAAATGTAAATCATTTTTACCAAAGTTACTGAACATGACCTGATGACGAGATAAAAACTTTAAACCTCAAAACATAGAAATTTCCGTGTCGCAATGTAAATTATTTTAAGTAAATAAATAGATTTAATTATATTACACTCTACGCTGTATTGAGCACTTTTTGAAAAAGTAAATGCCGGAAAACTGAATTCTAAACCTGTTAGTTCTTTTCAACTGGATATATATATATATATATATATATATATATATATATATATGCAAATGATAATTTTAATGGTAAAGGTGCTCAATATCAGGGACAGAGAGTATAAAAGTAGACATTGAGGTCAACACCGAGCGGCGACAGTCTGATTCATGCTTAAACGGAATCTTCAGGTCATCAGATTACAGTCCATCGACGCTCAATGTTGACCTCCATGTCCACTGATATATATATATATATATATATATATATATATATATATATATATATACACACAAATGAATAAGGAACGAAGAAAATAATTGCAACGTTCAAAACATTAATATAAAACAATGCTCAGTATAAAAATAGAGCAATGAATATTTGTTACTTTTGAACATGTACACACTACTAGTTGGAACATATAGTTTGTATATATTCTAAAGTATAATTTATTATATATATATATATATATATATATATATATATATATTTCTTCTCGACAGTTATTCATTTGCAAAAAGCATAAATCCGTTTAAAGATGCACACAACACGAACATATTGCTGTATGATCAAATGAGAAAGTTCAATGTTTGGCTTCAACTTAAATACTGACAGGAAAACTTATCGTATATTCATTGAAGTATCAATTCATCTCGTAGTTTGTTTTCCGCATTCCCTTTTTAACTACGGATGACTAACACTGTATATTTTATTTACCAACCTCCTTTGGAAAACGTCATTTTCTAAACCTGCAATCTGACAAACGTCTTCAGTAGACGCATATCGAAAGCGTTAGCTCGCTTTCTACCTCTTATCTAATTAGTGACTTTCATATGCATTCATAAATATTTACTATGAAAAATCTATAAGCATACGGGTAGATAAGGCAAGTTCCCTTTCAATTCCTGTCTCTCATCACTCGGTATATATATATATATATATATATATATATATATATATATATATATATATGAAATGAATTGTTTGAACATTATTATTTTTTTTTATCGATACTCGTATTTAAGTAGATATTCTGTTTTTAATGAAACTGTATTGTATATTTATATCTACCGGCCTGATTATTTACGATAATTTTTTATTACAAAATGTGTGCCATTCGGCAGGATTCAAACCTATATAGATAGGGGTCGAACCTGCGACCCCTATCTATATAGGTTCGAATCCTGCCGAATGACACACATTTTCGTAATAACAATTTATCGTAAATAATCAGGCCGGTAGATATAAATATACAATACTGTTTCATTAAAAACAGAATATCTACTTAAATACGAGTATCGATAACAAATAATGTTGAAACAATTCATTTCAAATTGTCGGTTGCTTATAACCAAGTTTCGTTAAAATTCGTTGATTTCCGTAATATATATATATATAGAAAGAGAGAGAGAGAGAGAGAGACAGAGACAGAGACAGAGACAGACAGACAGACAGACAGAGTGATGCAACTTAAAAGCTATCAAGTTTCGGTGTTCAATGCACTTGATAGTTTTTGAGTTGCAGTATGCTACTTCTATATTAATTAATTAATATATATATATATATATATATATATATATATATATATAATTAAATTACACGACCCGGCAGCCAGCAAGGAACATAACATCAGTACATTCCAAAAAGACTTGTTGTACGACAACTGATAATAGCCAGAGAACATCTTTGAGAATGGCCAGTGAAGTGGCTGAAAACGCTTGGAAAGTTAATAATTATGAAACTTTTTTGCATTCTTTATCTCAAGCAAAAGCAAACCTGCAAGAATACTTAAAAAATCAAAGCAAAGTCTCGGAGTTCCATGCACCATGCAATTATCAGTTGCATATGCACTACACAATTGTGCACTACGCAATCATTTTATGCATTTTATCATTGCGTAGTGCATGAAACTCCGATTCGTGCTTTAGAAATAGAATTATATGTATATTTATTAATAGATACTTAAGACCGCTTTTATATTACATTTAACACTGTTTTGCTAACATTTATAAATCGGTGTGTACCTGCGTGTATACACATAAACATACTTATTTACATACACACACGCGCGCGCACACACACACACACACACACACACACACACACACATATATATATATATATATATATATATATATATATATATATGTGTGTGTGTGTGTGTGTGTTTTTGGACACAATCACTCTTTTATGCAAGTTTTATTAAAAATGACATACAAGCTATTATGGTTGAGTTTTGTATGTATTTTATCATATGATATTATGATTTTATTTTTTCAGAACATAAATTATATAAAAAATATCTAAATGTTTTGTTTTTCCGAGTAATTTCGGCTATACTTTTATCCATTAAATAAGATGGATTTTATTTTACGTGTGACTGAATATGTATAGTGTTTATATATGTGTGTAGAATCATGTTTTATATTCCGAACACGGTAAGCACATTCTTGCCGTATTCTTAGTTAATATTATTAAGTGTTGGATTTTTCTTTTTTATTAATGATTCTTCCATTATTTTTAGACTTTTTTTTTTTTTTTTTTTGCTTGTGGATGATGTTATGATATTTGTGTTATCAACAAGTATGTTACGGATAGAATTCGGTCGGTCTTAAATAAGATCGAATTTAAGAGAGAGGTGCAAATTAATCTTTGCATCAATCGCGAGGTGGTGTGTCCAATGCAATTATTTACAAATTTGAATAGATCAAGAACACAGTTCTTCAAAGAACATGCAAATTTGTAAATGTTATTGGTTCGCAGTAATTTAGATCTGGAAGGTGAGTTGTTATTTTTTACTATAAGGTCAGCAGTTTTGAATTTTGTGTAATAGCTAAATTAATTTTTTTGTTTGACTCAATGAAAAATTACATAAAAAATAATAACTTGTCTGTCATGTTTAATGAAACCTACAGATAGATAGATAGATAGATAGATAGATAGATAGATAGATAGATTTTTTATTTGGGCAGAAATTTCTCTTTTGTACAAGTCTCATTAAAGAGAACTGGCAATATGTTTTAGATTTTTACTTTATTTTTTGTATCTGTAGTAATTTTATATTTCTGGACATAAAGGTTGTAAAAATGTTGTGGGTGTATGTGTGTGTGCGTGTATGTGTGTGGTGAGGATATTTCGACGTGTTCTATTGATTACCACGCTTATCTCGCTAGAATCATTATAAATAATTTCGATCCTCACTGGATGCCCAATACTTTCGGCTTTGTGTCATATCTAAGCTGTGCTTAGAAAATCAGTGTGTGTGTGTGTGTGTGTGTGTGTGTGTGTGTGTGTGTGTGTGTTTTAAAGATACAGGTCAGGGATACTAAAATCAAACATATGCAGAAATTTGAATAACTGGGACGCATTTCAAAAGTTAAGCAGAGTTATTTTTTTTATCATTTCACCCCGAGCAAGGCAGAAATGCCACTGATGTGCAGGGGGCTACATAGCTGTAAAAAGATTAATTAGAAAAGAGTGAGGGGTACAAACTTTTTAGAAAGGAGCAATAGAAAGCTGAGAAGGCTGGTGCAATGACAGATACATAGGTGGAGAGAAAGGGAAGTTTATACGAGGGTGGGGAGAGAGCTAGAGTCCAGTGATTAGTAGATGAGTATTGACTTTGCATTTAAATTTCTTGAGGTTGTAGCCGTCAGGAAAGTAAGAATATGGGAGCGAGTTCCACAGGCGGGAAGTGCGAGAGAAGAAGCTGCAGGAGTAGAAATGGAAACAAAGAAAATGAGTACTGGATTTTTATGTGATATATGTCCTCCTATATAGAAGTGAAGGCTGGACAATCTTCTCAAACCTAAAGGAGAGACGCGAAGTAACAGTAATGTTGTTCTACAAAAGTATGCTGAAGATGCCATGGTCTGAACATGTGAGCAACGACGAGGTCTTTGGAGAAGAAGGAAACAAAAAGGAAACTAATACTTGACACAGGAAGACACAGCTTATGTTTCTGGAATATGTAATGAGGAAAGACGGCTTAAAGAATATAATACTCACGGGACAAATAAACAAAGGAGAGGGGAAAGCAGCGCGAGACATAATTCATGGGCTTGAGCAAGATAGCAAGAGGAATAATGTTACGATCGACAAGTGGAAATCCACGATCCTGAAAGGACACGGCACATAGAAAAGAAGATGATTAGGCCGGTTTACTCGCAGATTATTTCTCGGGTATCATTAGTTTAATCCACTAATACGCCATTTTGTAGTCTATGTGTATTCTTATAGCCATTATCAATGAGTTGCTACAACTTCTTATAAAAATTGATAAAGGTTGTAGAGTGTTTCCTGGTACCTTCACCAGTGTTTTTGGTTTGTTTGTTTTATTATTATTAAGAGAGAGAGAGAGAGAGAGAGAGAGAGAGAGAGTAAAAGCCATAGAGCAGAAATGAATCCAGACCTTGCACAAGATTATTGTGAGGAGATAAGGTAGCAATTTGAACTTGCTTAATGTATTATTATATCTATGCACATATCCATATATATATATATATATATATATATATATATATAATTCAAAAGGATGAGCAAATAGGCAAAATCTCAAAAACCAGATCCTATTAATATTAATTTTATTAATATTGAAATTGAACAAGGTAGAGGGCTCGATGTAAATAGTATTATCTATTTACAGAGCCAAATATATATAGTATGTCAAAACATTCCGAAATTTACATTCGTCGAATGGTCATTTCAGCGAATGTAAATTTCGGAATGTTTTTGACATTATATATATATATATATATATATACTTAAATACCATATGTATATAATATATATATGTAAGGCTGGCTGCTTGCTCATGCATACTTGTGTTTGTTTAATACCCATAGAGCCCACCTGCTCTGTAACTGAGCGGACCTTAGTTACAGTTTCTGGCACGAACAACAATCTGAACTAAGGCCAGAGCACTCAAACCCTCGGTAACGATCATTTATGATTTCGAGCTACCACAAACATCTACCAAATTTCACTCACAAGGCTCGCGTATGGTTCTCAGATACGCTGGAATCGTCTTTTCTTAGCATCTACAAGTAACGTTCCTGACAAATCGACTATGCTGATATTTGGACCCGGGCTTGAGGCTTTCGACAGAAACCAAACGAGGATCTACAACGTAGTTGATCCTGTTTTCGCAGCTTGCTTTCAGTCATTTTTTCGTCGACGTGATGTAGCTACTCTCCGTATTTTCTACGAATATTTTCATGGCTTTTCTCTAACGAGCTTCTTTTCCTCGTTCTTCAACCATATGAATTTATAGTTTTACTAGAATGGCATCAAGGTCCTACTCTTTTACCGTTAAAATAGTCAGATATAACAGTCACGTCTACTGTATTAGCTTTTTTTCTTGCACTTCCCGCTTGTGGAACTACCTTCCGTATACTTGCTTCCCTGATAACTACAATCTCCAAATGTTTAAATGCAAGGTCAACTGCATCTTCTAACATCCGAAATCACATCCTTCTAAGAAAACCCCAACCAACTTCCTAAATCACATCCACCTTCCATTCTTTTCGGTATCAAAATTACCCTGTTTTTTCTCTCTATAGGTAACCCAATGGGTACCAGGGACATTCCTGACTTTCTTGGGGTGAAATGGTTATATAAAAGGATATGTATATAAGACATATAAAATACATAAAAATTCTATATATATACATATATGTGTGTGTGTATAATCAACATGTCTAATACATAGATATATGTATATATACATATATATAAACAACATGTCTAATACATACATACATATATATATATATATATATATATATGTATGTATGTATAACAAATTCATATATATATGGAAACTTATTTATGTGTTATATATATATATACATATATATTAAACAAATAAAATGTTCAAACTCATCTTTTTGAGCCCCATAGAACCTTTTGTGTGCGGCAATATCATTTTATTTCTTAATATTAACACTTTATTTATAATATATATATATATATATATATATATATATATATATATATATATATATATATATAATAGCGTTATTCTTCATGAATACTTTGTTCGTTTGTTTTGTTTTTTCAAATACTGTTTTATATATATATTGCAACGCTATTACAATAGATACTCGGATTTGAAATCAACGCACAATTTTTATTTTTACTTCAAACAGTGTGTATTATGTGTAGAGTTTTCATTAATGAGAAATCGTAATAAAGAAAACGAACTCTTCGGCAAAGAGATGGTTCGATTCCTACCAGAGAGCACATTTTTCTTTATTGAGATTTTTCGAATGCGTAGACCAATAAACGTTACATTTAAAGTAATGAAAATGTCGCATTAAAAATAATATCAATTATTTCTTATAAATAAAAAATATGTGTGTTTGCGTGTGTGTACTAATTAAAAATAAGGCGGTAAGGGCAAACGAGTTATATATATATATATATATATATATATATATATATATAAAATTGATTTTATTTTACATTTCTCAAGTTCCCAAGTACTTTCAATCTCATTCCAAGATCATCTTATTCTTCTGGGTTGCAAGCAGTAGTAACAAAGAATAACAACTAAACTGTATTGCTATGTTACTTTAATATTTCATTTAAAGCATAAAGAAAAATACTATAATATATGTATATATATATATATATATATATATATATATATATATATATATGTATGTATGTATATATATACGTAATACAATGGCAAAATGATAAAAGGAATTCATAGTATTCATGCATATATAAAAATATTTAAAAAAAAGATTTTAATGGTATTTGTGTATATGTAAGGAGAGTTTAGAAAATTTTTTGGCATTCATGTATATAGAAGGAGAGGTACGAAACTTTTAATGGTATTCCCGTGCATATAATGAGATGTGGGGTAATCTTAATGGTATTAGTATATAAGAATAGGTAGGAAATATTTTAATGATATTCGTATATGCCTAAGGAAAAGTCAGAAAATTTTAATGGTATTCATGTATATTTTAAAGAGAAAATTTTGACGGCAAAAGTCGATTATAATTAGGTATCGAGAAGAAATGCTAAAGTTTTAGGGACGCTAATTGTTTTAAATCGTAACAGTATAATTTTCTACCATCTTACTTGTCAATACGCAAACACTCAGCCAATTTAATTTCCCGATGCTTTTTGTCTTTGTTTATATTTCTGTTGTTTTTTAAATATAAGTTTTTAAATATCTTCCCACCTTTCCCTACATATATGTAATTGAGTGACATGATTTTATTCGGATAACGTCCTTTTAAAGGTCGATATACGTTACGTATTTTTTTACATAACCCAAGATTATCTTCATGCATAGGCATTTTAATATCATCATATCATATATATATATATATATAAAATTTATAGACAGAACTTATATATATATATATATATAAAATTTTACATATATATATATATATATATATATATATATAAAATTGATAGACAGAACTATATATATATATATATATATATATATATATATATATATATATATATAAGTTCTGTCTATCAATTTTATTTTATTAATTGGCCGTTATTTTGTCTGATTAATAAATAAAAGTTATTTTTGTCTGAATAATCAAGTAAAAATTCATCACTTTTTATATATACACATGTATGTTTTTATGCATATAATCTGTACTCATTGTTTACCTATTACTGTGACCCTGTGCCAGACAGCTTTGAGTTTAGTAAATATTACAATGTACTATTTATAGCCTGATAGTGATCCTATTTTTATCGGAAATGTTCTGAGTTCGAGCCCCAACTTATGCATATAGTTGGTCATCAACATCACTTTTGATTTACTTCATTCTCTAACAATTTACCTTTTGATTAACTTTTTTCTTGACACAGCATACGTTTCCAGCTAAAATCAAATATCCCTTTGTCTTTATCAAATTCTTTTCTTTTCTTTTCTTTTTTTATTGTTTTATAGTTTATTTTCTAATTAATACATGATTATGAAAATCTTCACAGTTTTTCTTTGTACATATCATAACAGGGATAACTGCCGTCGCGCGATTGCTATCAATCTTGCCTGTATTCGCAGTGTCTTAATAATCTTATACTTTATACTTGACTAGTAAATCACTCGCTTCATAGATTAGATAGCCACGTATTTTTTCACCGGTCTACGATCAAATCCATGTAAAAGCCAGTATTTCAACTGCTGATTTCATAGACATACATGCCTCGATCTCTCCTGTTAGACGAAAGCAATACAATCTTTCGACTGCAATTTCTATTTACATAGCATTGTGCCATACTAAATAGCAGTGGTTTCACCATAGAATAAAAGATGTAAACAAATACAAGCAGGAAGTCAAATCAAATTACCAACATTTTTAAGACCATAAAATGATTTATTTAAAATGTATTTTGCACAACAAATACAAATTGAAATCAAAAAGAGAAAATAATTTGATTTTCATGATGCTAATCAGTTTCGAAATGATTCCAGTAGGTTTCGAAAGCTCATAATCTCATCAGCATGACTGATGCGAAGGTGTTTACAAGGTTTGAAACAGTATTTTTCTGTGGAATGTTTTTCAGCTGATATACAAGGAAGAGAGAGTTCTTTCACCGTTGATTTCAGTTTACATTTTAAATAAAAATAGAAAATAAGGTTTCTAATGTATATTTTGCTTCCAGTTTTCGAAAAGGTGGGAGTGAGGAACTTTTCATGAGCTCAGTATATATACACTTAATTTGTTAAATATAAAACAAATCGCCTGACGAAACCGAAAAGATCGAAACCATGTTATCGTAACCGGCTAAAGGTACCTCAAAAGGTACCTAAGGTACCTCAAAAAATGTGTCAGAAAGTATGAA